>BQKZ01005011.1:15003-48481 GCA_036244855.1 Temnopleurus reevesii | reverse complement strand
GTCTGGTGATTAGTCATTAACTTCCCGGGTTATAATGCAGGCGATCACTGTGTCGACTCAACACATTTTTGACAAAAGTTGGTAAATATTAATTAGACAGATTAACGACTTTACTTTGACAAATATTCGGTTTAATACAATGTAGCTCAAAACACCAAAAAGTTGGCTTATGTACAGAATTTGTGGTTACGTGATTTATAATTACAAAGTTGCAATAACAACAATAATGATTGCAATTGTAGTAACAAACTTGTAAACTTCCCATAATTCCTGTGAAGCCGAATTTTTAAAATTCTTAGAATCAGTTCAATCTCATTTTGAATACCGACAATGCCCTTAAAAAATACCAGGGCCTCGTAACATAAAGCTTTCCAATCGCGCGTACGATTGATATCAATTGCAAGTCTATGGGAAATCATGTGCTAAATTTTGCGATTGATCGCAAACTTGTTTTACGTTACTGGCCCCAGTAGTTTGAAATTGACCGGGAAATTTATATAAGTTAATAGAATCAGCAAAAGATCAAAACTCAATTCAGCTAATTTAATGTAAAAAAGACACTTTCAAATAGTTGTGGGCGTAATCACTTCTCGGTAAAGGATAAAATGAATACTTATAACCGTTAATGAGAGTTTAGAAAACAAAAGTAGATTGACTGGCGATAAAAAGAATTTAATACGATGAAATATAGATAATGAAAGACATAATCATTTACAAACAATTTATGATGTAATTATGTATACTTTACATTATAATTTACACAACACCCGGAGAAGAGAAAATGTGATTGATCATTAAATGAGAAGCAAATCGATCAGAGGCGAACATAGTTTTTTTAATCCTACTTTTATAGATCGGACCCTATGCCATTTGTAAAATCAAACCAGCTCTCATATGATTGTTACCATCAATAGCAGAGCTGTCATTAATTTAAAATGGCAGTCTACTCCCAAAAATATTTTTTGACAAAAGCAGAAAAATTTGGTTAGCAGAACAGAACAAGTTTAAAGAAAATCGGACAACTAATAATTTTTCTTTTTCATAATTCCAAATACTATGGGGAAAATCTGTATCTGACGTCGACTCACATATTGACAAAGATATTGGGTGTAAATTAGGTTGACAATATGAAATAAAACTAAAACTATCGAACTTTTAAAACTCGTTCAAACTACCAAATAAAATCATGTCATTTTCATTTCAGGCGATAGGCCTACTTCTGAAAATCGAGCAGCACCTTTTTGAATATTCTTATAAATTTGAGGAAAATTAATACTTTTACATATATTTTTACAAATTTGATTAGAAAGTATGAGGTTTCTCATTATCAAAACTCTTTCGTATCATTTCTATAAATTGATGATAAATATCAAAATCTACGATACTGATCACATTAGTCTAACAATGAAATTGTCATAAAGGAGCTATCTGTAATGATTCAAATCATTAATTTCATCGTGTATTCATTCTCCACAAAGTGAGGTAACAAATGTTACCCAGCGGAATCTGTGTATTCTAACATCGACCCAGTGTTTGGAAATGTCAATACCAGGGGCCTCTAACATAAAGGAGATTTTGCGATCAATTGCAATCCTTAGTACATGGTTTGCGTTAGACTTACGATTGATATTAATCGTTAGATTGATTGGAAACCTTTTGCGTTACACGGCTCGATCTAGAAATTGCCAACAATTTCAATTTTAGTGCATGATTTGGCTTAGACTTACGATTGATATTAATCGTTAGATTGATTGAGAACCTTTTGCCTTACGGGGCTCTGGAAATTGCCAACACAAATTGTTTTGTAGTTTGAATATCCCATTTTGGTGTTAAGGCTAACTGAATCACACGTACTTTGCCTTCACATCCAATGTCTGCCTATCAGTGCCTATAGCGTTCATGGACTTTGGGAGATGCTACGCTCCGTGAACAAAGAAATATAAGGAGCCGACGCTTAGCTGAATATAACGCAGGTGTACATGCACGTCGAACGACAACAGAACGCCTTCAACGTTAGCCAAGCGTCTTCCCGCAATATTTTGGGGTTAACGGAGCTTTTTTTCAAATGTCATGAATACTAGGCAAATATTGGCGATATAAAGCAACGGCGAAATGTGATTAAGCCTTCAGATTAATCAATCGCCGTTGTTGTTCTGACACGTTTCTGGTGTTGCCCATGCAATTATGAGCATCAGGGCCCCGTAACATAACTATTTCCAGTTAATCGTACGAACAAAATAAATCGTAAGTCTATGGTAAACCATGTGCTAAAGTTGGCAATTTATCGCACTTTTTCATGTTGCAGGCCCCTGGCCTGGTGTTTAGATGAACACCCATGGGGCCAGTTGCCAGAGAGGGTATAGTTATCCCCTTCAATCTGAAACGTCTTAACTTCTTGTGATACTCTGTTAGGATATGCCTATGAACGTTTACCTGTCTACGTTAGAGGGGTAGACAAGACTTTGTAGTTTTTGTTGTGTTTCAAATCATGGCATAAGGTTGGCCATTTTCCGCAGTGACATAGAAGAAATCTGTTGCAGCCAATAGTCGGTGGAAGAGTCTCTATGTTTAGTTTTACGGTGTCGCTAAAAGGACAATGAGTATCCATCCTCTGTGTTTCTTTTTCCAGTTATCCTTTGCAGCATCTGCAATGAGGGTCATGAAAAATAGATAGAGAGGGGGGGGGTGGAAATAGAAACAGAAAGAGAGAGAGAGAGAGAGAGAGAGAGAGAGAGAGGGAGAGAGAGAGAGAGAGTGGGTAAATTAAATGTGAATTATTACTTATTATCATTTTAAATGTTTCTTATTCTTTTTATGTGTATTCAACTCTTTACATTAAACATCCTAATCATTAAACGTTCGTAATGTCACAACAATGAACAGCATCGTTTTGCTTCATGCATCAATACCATTTAGATTACAACACTTAATGAAAATAGGGGCAATTCCTACATGCCATTAATACGAACCTTTTTTTTATTTCTTTTTCAGATTTTTACATTATCATGATTATCCTGAGCACGATGAAATCTTGTTACAATTTCCTTTTACAATCTCTCTTATCGTTTGTAATTAGGCTCATTATATTTTGTTCCTTTAATGAATACTTACATATTGTGTGTCAAAGTAAGAAATCATTAATATAAAAATAATACGTCAAACCAATTTGAAATCTCAATCCATAATGAAAGCAATAATCAACCATCAACATACAGCGATACGTTTTATGTCAACATGTGATGCTATTTATCCACGTTTTTCTCCCTGTTTTGTAAAACAATGCTTGAACGTGAGAAGAACAATGACCGCAACCCTGACAAACTATAAACCACATCGTATAAGGACTCTTCTTATGAACGGCTTTGCGGTAGATCAAGATTTTCAGACAAAAGGAAAACAAGAAGATAAAAATAAATACAGTTCAGAGAATTCCTAATGATATCCGGTAAAATAGCAAAACTGTCAAATACAAATCACTTTCTACTCGATCGTTCTCTGAGCAATTTACGGATTTTAGATCCACTTTTCAAAGAATTAAATATACTTGACATCGACTCTGTATTTAGATCGTTCAACATCCAAAAGTGTTAGAATAACACCATTGCAGAATTAAACTGATTGCGTTACATTTCTATGTATGTTCAATCCCCAAAAGTGTTAGAATATCGCCATTCGTGAATTTAAACTGATGGTGTTACATTACTTTGTCGTTTTAAGAAAAAAATACATCTTTTCCATTTCGGTGTTAAATTAGAACAATCAATTTCGTCACGGATGTAAATATTCTAACCCTGTGTTGCACTTAAACCAATATCATCAGTGTTAAACAACTTGATTTTTGCTGTGATTTGGGGATTTTTTCAGTATGGAATGAGCCTGCTATGATGTGTTTTTTGCTCAATTAATCTGATTTGGTTTTAATGGTCAAATATTTTTTTTTTCAGTATTGAATGAGAGTGAAAATTTAGTATGTTTTTTTTTTTTAATCTGATTTAATCTGATTGTTGTGCTTATCAGTCTGGTATGATTTTTTGTTGCATTGTGGAATAAGTTTGATATCTAAATATGGTTTTTGTGCTTATGAAACTCATTTAACTATTTTTTTTTATTTGGAGGCATTTATTTCAATAGCAAAATTACATAAAGAATACATCATAAACTGACATAATAAAATCATATAACATAAATCATAAAAAATACAACCTTATTTAACAAAAACAAACAAGCAATTAATTTCGCGACCCACATGAATAAGGATGTTTTATACTTTATCGGGGAGTCCAAATACGGGAGAAAAAGACGACGTCCATGCTTTATTTTCATTAAAACCTTGCTCTACTGTTTAGCTACCGAACAATTAAATAAAGCGGCATGAAATGCAAAGTATCTGGAGTCGCCTTAAAAGGCCCCGGCACACTTTTCATTTACCGTATAGTCAACGTCTAACTATCGTTCATAACATTGTGAAAGATGCTCCATGAACGCAGAAAATACGGAGAGAAGACACTTGACCGACTTTGAAGACTTATAGATGGCGCTCGACCTACGCAAACGTTTGCGTCAGCTAAGTGTCTCTCCTCCGTAATTGTGCGTTTAAGGAGCGTCGTTCAAATGTCATGAATGCTGAGCAAACGATGGCTATTAACCGGCGCAGGGGTGTGACGAACCCTTTAAGGAGAGCGCGAAAAGCAATTATATTTTGATTTGCTGTGGTCGCGAGGGTGTAGACATTCACAGTCTTTCACTGCAAGATCGAAGGACAAAGAAATGGACAAATTAAACGACTTCCCTTTAAAACTTCGTAATTATTCTAGCAGTTATTCTGCTTATGGATCCAGAACCATTGTCACATCTGTTCGAAGAATAGAAGGGACGTTATTTATTATTTTCAGATACTTTGTCCTATTCATTTTTCCTACGGTCTCACAGTGCTTGGGTTCAAGTAGACTACGTGGTCGGCTAGTCAATACCTAATTGGAAAGTTCTGAAACCACAAATTTGCAGTGAAAGCCTGTGCAGTTTTGCTAAGTAATTCATTTTAAGTATAACCCGTTGGTTATACTGAAATTTGAAACTTTCTTTCGATTGATGCGGTCATATCCACACAAAGTAAGTAGCAATTGCACTTAGTTTAAGAAAATTGGGAAATCTACTAAATTGTAATGCCAAAAAATTACTCGTCATTCCTCATCGTTTAAAGAACCTTTATTAGTAACATTTAAATTCGTTACCGTTTTGATTGATTGATTAATTGCTTGATTAATTGATTGACATATTTATTTATTCTGTTTCTTTCATTTGTTTTCATAACAAACAAAACAATTAGATGAACATGAATGTCAGAAGGTGAAGCGGCGTGACTGGTTGTAGGTTTTGCTTTTTTTCAATAGGTTTTATGCTCCCCAGCATGCCTGTATAAAGAAAATTGCGCCCTTTTAAAGCTAAAATTTTACCCGCCTACCCTTTGCCTATAAAGGGGGCTCTGGCCCTTAACCCTTACAGGTACAAGCCGAGTGCTCTGGGTTTTTTTTAAGCAGAATGAGCTAAACGATGAACATGATGAATAAGATCACAAAAACCGCTCCCGCCACTTTTGGCACGGTTCCCCAAATTTTTAGAACTATGTGAAAACACGTAATACCTTTCTAAAAAAAATCTTTTAGATCAGTTTTATGACAAAAATTAAATAAATAATTTCGATAAAGGCGCGTAGATATTCCGAATTCAATGAGTAACACACACAAACTTAATATATTCTCTCCAGCTTAAAACTACCAGATAAAGTTTCGCACCTTAAACGGCCTCCTCGATCAGTGAAGCTCACGCTCTGACAATAATTAAGAGACGAACCAAATTAAGACACCAGACACATTATGAGAAGACGCTACATTTGTTATTCATCACAACAACCAAAACGTGATAGGAATTCCCTAAAGGAATGCAACAATTTAGATAAATAATATGAATAAGATGTTGCTTGTCGACGAATTATTAATAAAGTGAGTAGAATTTTCCGTGTTGTGCATCATGAGCACGATTGGCTATATGAATAATGTATATTCTTCTTCTGAAACTTGAACATTTCAATAATTTATATTCTATTTTTTATGCTGCTAGCGTTCTTATTCAATTTTCAAAAATTGTATCCCATTTTAAAGAGTGTATTTGTGTAGTTATAATCATAGTTGAATAGATTCTCTACAACAGCAATGTAGGAACACGAGTCTGTGTATCACAAGTTGCCCGGGTTTGTGCATGAGAAGAACAAATCACAGCACTCGGACGGGATTCGAATCCATGACTTCTGGACAAGTTGACAAGTGTCACAACCACTAGACTTTCGGAGTCACGAGTGAACGGGTTATTTTTGTTTTGCAAAATAAGTAGACAAAGTTCACTGGTGTGTGTTTGTTCTAAGCCCACTGCCCCCAAAAATCAATGTTCTTCATTTTCTAGACTGTGAGGAGAAAAACATGAACCTAAAGGGAATATCTGAGGCCAATTCCTTGAAATTGTCTTAGCTGTCATCTTCTTGCTAAGACGTGTTCACTTCGTGTGCCCGCCGCCTCATAACAAAGACGAATCGGTGTTTGTATCTCTGTTAAAAGGGTGCCAAATAAAGTTAGAATGTATTAACAAGATCATAGAGGAGGATAGCTTGGACTATTTCGTGCAACTGGCCACTGCTTGCAAACAAGATGTTCTTGTCACGTATCAGCAGAAGATGCCAAATCAATAAGAGGAAACGATTGAAAGAAACAATGTTTGCAAAATTGTAGAGTAATTATTCGAGACAGTGAGTCAACACTGACACTTCTTAATATTTTGGTTCGGTCGATTTTGAGCGGATAAAACTCGTATGCTTGTCCTTATGTTGCGGGTACGGGCTGATCCAGAAAGAGGGGGAGGGTTGGGGGGGGGTGGTATCATTCACAAGCCAATCAATAACAATAATAATGATTATAAAGCAATTATAACATGAAGGAAAAAAAAACGAAACAAAATTCATCCATCAGCTATCGCTTGGAAACGAAAAAGAGAGAAAAAAAGAAAGAAAAAAATAAAGTAATTCCTGAGCCAATAAATGGAAACGATTGAAAGGAAAAATGTTTGCAAGTTTGTAAAGTAATTATTCAGGACAGTGAATCAATACTGACACCTCAGAATATTTGGTTCGGTCGATTTTTGAGCGGATGAAACTTGCATGTTTGCTTGCCCTANGCATGGAGCAATAGGAAGATGAATGGGATGTCTGAAGGCCTTCGCACACTACACCACTTTCAGTCTTACAACCTTAAGACCATATTTACAGATACAGTAACACAATATAAACTATTTCCGAAAAAATTAAGTCGAACGCAGACAATATAACCGTGTTCAACTGTGCGAACACAACAATGACAAGCCGGTTCCGATTTCAATAGCATTACAAAGGATCATTGAATTTGCGTTCGACTTAATTTTTCGGAAATAGTTTTTATCGTGTTAGATACTGAAGCACGCTATAATTCGTCGTCTTACAGCGATATACTTGACATTTGATACTTCATCAAGGTTCAAGTATCAAGTCACTTGCCGTGAGACAACATATTATAGTTTCAATATTTACAAAATTGGTCTTATGGTTGTACGACTAAAAGTCCTGTAGTGCGCGGTGGCCTCTAGAGAGGAATAGAAGATGAAAAATCTGTGAATAAGTGCTATAGTGCCCTATATACATGTATGGAAAAGGTAAATGAGCAGTCAGCACAGATATCTCCTGCAAATAGAAAAAATAGGTAGTTTTTGTTCCACTGTAAACAAACCTTACTTACAAATCTCGAAAAGTTATATTTTCCTTTAATGTACAAGATTTTTACTCTCAGGATAGTCAGGTAGATATAGATATATACATTATAATTTGTGTTGCAGAAACGGGGTACGACAAATCCACTTGCCTGAATGCCCGGGGCAAGTAAATTAACTTGCCTCCTTCCCAGTCGCTGCAAAACTTTGGAACAAATTGCCGATATATTTAGAAATGAGATCGTCTCCATCTGTAGTTGTTTTTAAAAACTTGTAGAAAACTCATTTATTTCTTGAAGCTTTTCAATATCTTGTGCCTTTATGCATTATTTTATTAACAATATCCACAGACCCTAACATCACAGCACAGTAGAGTATATCCATATAGTGACTGCGCTATACGAATTATCTAATTATTGTTATTACAAGTAATGGTTTTACTATACATTCTCATCTCTATTTTATATTCACCCCGAATATACAGGAGCAAGATTTATCACTCGCCATCTTGACTTACAGCTCATTATATGTAACCTAGAAGTTAACAATTTATGCATGCAAATATAATTTGGCATGAATTTTATATTGATGTATTCATCTGCATCAAAGATGCATTTTTAGGGTTTTATTTTAGATTTTTTATCATCCCCACTGAATGAGCATGCATCTGCTTTTGTTTTTGCATGTAGGTTTTGTGCAAGAGAAATAAGTGTTTGGGCAAGTGATTTGAAAAGTTGTTGCCTAACCGAGCAAATGGTGCTAAAAAACCTCTTGTAGCGCCCGGATCGAAAGCCTCCTAGTTAACTGTGGATAAAACCTTAACGGGGACCTATCCGATCTGTTTGTTTAATCACATGGTATATATATGTTTTAAAACGTTTTCTTATATGGTAAATAGAAAACTATGACTTTAAAAATATATATAAATCAATTTGATGTTTACATTATGATTATTAGGGTATTTTTTCTCAAACTTTAGCAATTTAATTCATCAAACTTGAGCAATTTCAATGAATTGTGTAACATATTCATGTATAAAACTGTAATAGCCATTACAAAAATCGTAGATAGTAATCTATCTTTAAACAATGCTGTGTGTACGTAATGAGGGGCAAAGCCCTGTAGCTAAAGCTATCTTTATATTAATATTGAGTAAAGAAAGAATTTAACCAAGGCCTGAACATTTTCAATCTATTGTACAATTTGACGTAAGTTTGGAAGAAATGTTTTCAGCCCAGAGTCATGAATAGCCATTGACAGTGTTGTATAATGCCAGTGAAAATGGCCGAGAAAATACTATACTATTGTGAGGCATTGTCACCCTGGATGGATAAAGGGTTAAAATCAGTGTATAACATTGTTTTTGTTTACAAAATTCACAACTGCCAGATTCTAAATGCTACCCAAATGGTTAGTAGTGTACATGAACTAAGCTGTGAAAATATTAGGCTTCAAAATCAACGTTTAGAGCTTCGAACTTGAAGCTGAAGTAAAGCGATAGTGGTACACTTTATTCAATTTTCCGATTTGCGTAGCATGACAAAGGAGCATTGAATTGGCGTTCGAATTAATTTTAACGGAAATGTCAGGTTACATCAAATGTACATTTCCAGGACTGTAGCGGCGCGGCGGTTCAATATCTTCAAAAAGCAACTTTCGCGCTCAGTCCATACTATAATAGGATCCATGGTTTGTAGACATTGCATAGATATGTATTGAACTTTATGAAATAAAGATTGATTTTGTTTTAGAATAGCAAATTATTAGTACCTCAATTTAATCATGTGTGCGTACAAATTGCTTAATAAATCGCCATGTGTTATTCTCTTAAATTGATTGTTGTAAATTCATTTATTTTTTTGCTTAGTGATCCAGGAAGATATCTTTAAATTGTAGTGAGAGACAACAAATTAGAGTGACTATGCAATCATTAGAAAGAGAAACTAAGGAGAAATGATGATGATAATGACGATGATGATGACAGATGATGATGATGTAGATGATGATGATGATGATGATGATGATGAAATTGATAGTGATAGTGATGATGATGTTGGTGATGGTGATGGTGATGATGATATTGATAATGTTAATGTTGATCGCGATGATAATAATGATGATGATGATGAGGATGTTGATGTTGATGATGATGATGGTGGTGGTGGTGATGATGATGCCGATGAAGAAGGAGAAGAAGGAGAAGAAGGAGAAGAAGAAGAAGAAGAAGAAGAAGAAGAAGAAGATGATGATGATGATGATGATGATGATGATGATGGTCCATTCAATGACAAGGAGGCGAGAAATTAATCTAATCTCTAATCGTCTTTGTCAAATTATATTTGCATTGCGAGGTCTGGTGATTAGTCATTAACTTCCCGGGTTATAATGCAGGCGATCACTGTGTCGACTCAACACATTTTTGACAAAAGTGGGTAAATATTAATTAGACAGATTAACGACTTTACTTTGACAAATATTCGGTTTAATACAATGTAGCTCAAAACACCAAAAAGTTGGCTTATGTACAGAATTTGTGGTTACGTGATTTATAATTACAAAGTTGCAATAACAACAATAATGATTGCAATTGTAGTAACAAACTTGTAAACTTCCCATAATTCCTGTGAAGCCGAATTTTTAAAATTCTTAGAATCAGTTCAATCTCATTTTGAATACCGACAATGCCCTTAAAAAATACCAGGGCCTCGTAACATAAAGCTTTCCAATCGCGCGTACGATTGATATCAATTGCAAGTCTATGGGAAATCATGTGCTAAATTTTGCGATTGATCGCAAACTTGTTTTACGTTACTGGCCCCAGTAGTTTGAAATTGACCGGGAAATTTATATAAGTTAATAGAATCAGCAAAAGATCAAAACTCAATTCAGCTAATTTAATGTAAAAAAGACACTTTCAAATAGATGTGGGCGTAATCACTTCTCGGTAAAGGATAAAATGAATACTTATAACCGTTAATGAGAGTTTAGAAAACAAAAGTAGATTGACTGGCGATAAAAAGAATTTAATACGATGAAATATAGATAATGAAAGACATAATCATTTACAAACAATTTATGATGTAATTATGTATACTTTACATTATAATTTACACAACACCCGGAGAAGAGAAAATGTGATTGATCATTAAATGAGAAGCAAATCGATCAGAGGCGAACATAGTTTTTTTAATCCTACTTTTATAGATCGGACCCTATGCCATTTGTAAAATCAAACCAGCTCTCATATGATTGTTACCATCAATAGCAGAGCTGTCATTATTTTAAAATGGCAGTCTACTCCCAAAAATATTTTTTGACAAAAGCAGAAAAATTCGGTTAGCAGAACAGAACAAGTTTAAAGAAAATCGGACAACTAATAATTTTTCTTTTTCATAATTCCAAATACTATGGGGAAAATCAGTATCTGACGTCGACTCACATATTGACAAAGATATTGGGTGTAAATTAGGTTGACAATATGAAATAAAACTAAAACTATCGAACTTTTAAAACTCGTTCAAACTACCAAATAAAATCATGTCATTTTCATTTCAGGCGATAGGCCTACTTCTGAAAATCGAGCAGCACCTTTTTGAATATTCTTATAAATTTGAGGAAAATTAATACTTTTACATATATTTTTACAAATTTGATTAGAAAGTATGAGGTTTCTCATTATCAAAACTCTTTCGTATCATTTCTATAAATTGATGATAAATATCAAAATCTACGATACTGATCACATTAGTTTAACAATGAAATTGTCATAAAGGAGCTATCTGTAATGATTCAAATCATTAATTTCATCGTGTATTCATTCTCCACAAAGTGAGGTAACAAATGTTACCCAGCGGAATCTGTGTATTCTAACATCGACCCAGTGTTTGGACATGTCAATACCAGGGGCCTCTAACATAAAGGAGATTTTGCGATCAATTGCAATCCTTAGTACATGGTTTGCGTTAGACTTACGATTGATATTAATCGTTAGATTGATTGGAAACCTTTTGCGTTACACGGCTCGATCTAGAAATTGCCAACAATTTCAATTTTAGTGCATGATTTGGCTTAGACTTACGATTGATATTAATCGTTAGATTGATTGAGAAGCTTTTGCTATACGGGGCTCTGGAAATTGCCAACACAAATTGTTTTGTAGTTTGAATATCCCATTTTGGTGTTAAGGCTAACTGAATCACACGTACTTTGCCTTCACATCCAATGTCTGCCTATCAGTGCCTATAGCGTTCATGGACTTTGGGAGATGCTACGCTCCGTGAACAAAGAAATATAAGGAGCCGACGCTTAGCTGAATATAACGCAGGTGTACATGCACGTCGAACGACAACAGAACGCCTTCAACGTTAGCCAAGCGTCTTCCCGCAATATTTTGGGGTTAACGGAGCTTTTTTTCAAATGTCATGAATACTAGGCAAATATTGGCGATATAAAGCAACGGCGAAATGTGATTAAGCCTTCAGATTAATCAATCGCCGTTGTTGTTCTGACACGTTTCTGGTGTTGCCCATGCAATTATGAGCATCAGGGCCCCGTAACATAACTATTTCCAGTTAATCGTACGAACAAAATAAATCGTAAGTCTATGGCAAACCATGTGCTAAAGTTGGCAATTTATCGCACTTTTTCATGTTGCAGGCCCCTGGCCTGGTGTTTAGATGAACACCCATGGGGCCAGTTGCCAGAGAGGGTATAGTTATCCCCTTCAATCTGAAACGTCTTAACTTCTTGTGATACTCTGTTAGGATATGCCTATGAACGTTTACCTGTCTACGTTAGAGGGGTAGACAAGACTTTGTAGTTTTTGTTGTGTTTCAAATCATGGCATAAGGTTGGCCATTTTCCGCAGTGACGTAGAAGAAATCTGTTGCAGCCAAAAGTCGGTGGAAGAGTCTCTATGTTTAGTTTTACGGTGTCGCTAAAAGGACAATGAGTATCCATCCTCTGTGTTTCTTTTTCCAGTTATCCTTTGCAGCATCTGCAATGAGGGTCATGAAAAATAGATAGAGAGGGGGGGGGTGGAAATAGAAACAGAAAGAGAGAGAGAGAGAGAGAGAGAGAGAGAGAGAGAGAGAGAGAGAGAGAGAGTGGGTAAATTAAATGTGAATTATTACTTATTATCATTTTAAATGTTTCTTATTCTTTTTATGTGTATTCAACTCTTTACATTAAACATCCTAATCATTAAACGTTCGTAATGTCACAACAATGAACAGCATCGTTTTGCTTCATGCATCAATACCATTTAGATTACAACACTTAATGAAAATAGGGGCAATTCCTACATGCCATGAATACGAACCTTTTTTTTATTTCTTTTTCAGATTTTTACATTATCATGATTATCCTGAGCACGATGAAATCTTGTTACAATTTCCTTTTACAATCTCTCTTATCGTTTGTAATTAGGCTCATTATATTTTGTTCCTTTAATGAATACTTACATATTGTGTGTCAAAGTAAGAAATCATTAATATAAAAATAATACGTCAAACCAATTTGAAATCTCAATCCATAATGAAAGCAATAATCAACCATCAACATACAGCGATACGTTTTATGTCAACATGTGATGCTATTTATCCACGTTTTTCTCCCTGTTTTGTAAAACAATGCTTGAACGTGAGAAGAACAATGACCGCAACCCTGACAAACTATAAACCACATCGTATAAGGACTCTTCTTATGGACGGCTTTGCCATGTTTGCGGTAGATCAAGATTTTCAGACAAAAGGAAAACAAGAAGATAAAAATAAATACAGTTCAGAGAATTCCTAATGATATCCGGTAAAATAGCAAAACTGTCAAATACAAATCACTTTCTACTCGATCGTTCTCTGAGCAATTTACGGATTTGAGATCCACTTTTCAAAGAATTAAATATACTTGACATCGACTCTGTATTTAGATCGTTCAACATCCAAAAGTGTTAGAATAACACCATTGCAGAATTAAACTGATTGCGTTACATTTCTATGTATGTTCAACCCCCAAAAGTGTTAGAATATCGCCATTCGTGAATTTAAACTGATGGTGTTACATTACTTTGTCGTTTTAAGAAAAAAATACATCTTTTCCATGTCGGTGTTAAATTAGAACAATCAATTTCGTCACGGATGTAAATATTCTAACCCTGTGTTGCACTTAAACCAATATCATCAGTGTTAAACAACTTGATTTTTGCTGTGATTTGGGGATTTTTTCAGTATGGAATGAGCCTGCTATGATGTGTTTTTTGCTCAATTAATCTGATTTGGTTTTAATGGTCAAATATTTTTTTTTCAGTATTGAATGAGAGTGAAAATTTAGTATGTTTTTTTTTTTAATCTGATTTAATCTGATTGTTGTGCTTATCAGTCTGGTATGATTTGTTGTTGCATTGTGGAATAAGTTTGATATCTAAATATGGTTTTTGTGCTTATGAAACTCATTTAACAATTTTTTTTTATTTGGAGGCATTTATTTCAATAGCAAAATTACATAAAGAATACATCATAAACTGACATAATAAAATCATATAACATAAATCATAAAAAATACAACCTTATTTAACAAAAACAAACAAGCAATTAATTTCGCGACCCACATGAATAAGGATGTTTTATACTTTATCGGGGAGTCCAAATACGGGAGAAAAAGACGACGTCCATGCTTTATTTTCATTAAAACCTTGCTCTACTGTTTAGCTACCGAACAATTAAATAAAGCGGCAAGAAATGCAAAGTATCTGGAGTCGCCTTAAAAGGCCCCGGCACACTTTTCATTTACCGTATAGTCAACGTCTAACTATCGTTCATAACATTGTGAAAGATGCTCCATGAACGCAGAAAATACGGAGAGAAGACACTTGACCGACTTTGAAGACTTATAGATGGCGCTCGACCTACGCAAACGTTTGCGTCAGCTAAGTGTCTCTCCTCCGTAATTGTGCGTTTAAGGAGCGTCGTTCAAATGTCATGAATGCTGAGCAAACGATGGCTATTAACCGGCGCAGGGGTGTGACGAACCCTTTAAGGAGAGCGCGAAAAGCAATTATATTTTGATTTGCTGTGGTCGCGAGGGTGTAGACATACAGTCTTTCACTGCAAGATCGAAGGACAAAGAAATGGACAAATTAAACGACTTCCCTTTAAAACTTCGTAATTATTCTAGCAGTTATTCTGCTAATGGATCCAGAACCATTGTCACATCTGTTCGAAGAATAGAAGGGACGTTATTTATTATTTTCAGATACTTTGTCCCATTCATTTTTCCTACGGTCTCACAGTGCTTGGGTTCAAGTAGACTACGTGGTCGGCTAGTCAATACCTAATTGGAAAGTTCTGAAACCACAAATTTGCAGTGAAAGCCTGTGCAGTTTTGCTAAGTAATTCATTTTAAGTATAACCCGTTGGTTATACTGAAATTTGAAACTTTCTTTCGATTGATGCGGTCATATCCACACAAAGTAAGTAGCAATCGCACTTAGTTTAAGAAAATTGGGAAATCTACTAAATTGTAAGGCCAAAAAATTACTCGTCATTCCTCATCGTTTAAAGAACCTTTATTAGTAACATTTAAATTCGTTACCGTTTTGATTGATTGATTAATTGCTTGATTAATTGATTGACATATTTATTTATTCTGTTTCTTTCATTTGTTTTCATAACAAACAAAACAATTAGATGAACATGAATGTCAGAAGGTGAAGCGGCGTGACTGGTTGTAGGTTTTGCTTTTTTTCAATAGGTTTTATGCTCCCCAGCATGCCTGTATAAAGAAAATTGCGCCCTTTTAAAGCTAAAATTTTACCCGCCTACCCTTTGCCTATAAAGGGGGCTCTGGCCCTTAACCCTTACAGGTACAAGCCGAGTGCTCTGGGTTTTTTTTAAGCAGAATGAGCTAAACGATGAACATGATGAATAAGATCACAAAAACCGCTCCCGCCACTTTTGGCACGGTTCCCCAAATTTTTAGAACTATGTGAAAACACGTAATACCTTTTAAAAAAAATCTTTTAGATCAGTTTTATGACAAAAATTAAATAAATAATTTCGATAAAGGCGCGTAGATATTCCGAATTCAATGAGTAACACACACAAACTTAATATATTCTCTCCAGCTTAAAACTACCAGATAAAGTTTCGCACCTTAAACGGCCTCCTCGATCAGTGAAGCTCACGCTCTGACAATAATTAAGAGACGAACCAAATTAAGACACCAGACACATTATGAGAAGACGCTACATTTGTTATTCATCACAACAACCAAAACGTGATAGGAATTCCCTAAAGGAATGCAACAATTTAGATAAATAATATGAATAAGATGTTGCTTGTCGACGAATTATTAATAAAGTGAGTAGAATTTTCCGTGTTGTGCATCATGAGCACGATTGGCTATATGAATAATGTATATTCTTCTTCTGAAACTTGAACATTTCAATAATTTATATTCTATTTTTTATGCTGCTAGCGTTCTTATTCAATTTTCAAAAATTGTATCCCATTTTAAAGAGTGTATTTGTGTAGTTATAATCATAGTTGAATAGATTCTCTACAACAGCAATGTAGGAACACGAGTCTGTGTATCACAAGTTGCCCGGGTTTGTGCATGAGAAGAACAAATCACAGCACTCGGACGGGATTCGAATCCATGACTTCTGGACAAGTTGACAAGTGTCACAACCACTAGACGTTCGGAGTCACGAGTGAACGGGTTATTTTTGTTTTGCAAAATAAGTAGACAAAGTTCACTGGTGTGTGTTTGTTCTAAGCCCACTGCCCCCAAAAATCAATGTTCTTCATTTTCTAGACTGTGAGGAGAAAAACATGAACCTGAAGGGAATATCTGAGGCCAATTCCATGAAATTGTCTTAGCTGTCATCTTCTTGCTAAGACGTGTTCTTTTCTTGTGCCCGCCGCCTCATAACATAGACGAATCAATGTCTGTATCTATGTTTAGAGGATGACACAAGAAGTTAAAACGTCTTAGCAAGAAGAGGATAGCGAAGACCGTTTCGTGCAACTGGCCACTGCTTGCAAGCAAGATGTTCTTGTCACGTATCAGCAGAAGATGCCAAATCAATAAGAGGAAACGATTGAAAGAAACAATGTTTGCAAAATTGTAGAGTAATTATTCGAGACAGTGAGTCAACACTGACACTTCTTAATATTTTGGTTCGGTCGATTTTGAGCGGATAAAACTCGTATGCTTGTCCTTATGTTGCGGGTACGGGCTGATCCATAAAGAGGGGGAGGGTTGGGGGGGGGTGGTATCATTCACAAGCCAATCAATAACAATAATAATGATTATAAAGCAATTATAACATGAAGGAGGAAAAAACGAAACAAAATTCATCCATCAGCTATCGCTTGGAAACGAAAAAGAGAGAAAAAAAGAAAGAAAAAAATAAAGTAATTCCTGAGCCAATAAATGGAAACGATTGAAAGGAAAAATGTTTGCAAGTTTGTAAAGTAATTATTCAGGACAGTGAATCAAAACTGACACCTCAGAATATTTGGTTCGGTCGATTTTTGAGCGGATGAAACTTGCATGTTTGCTTGCCCTAATTTTTCGGGTGCAGGCGAATCTACGATCTGTCGGAGGGTGTTCACAGTTGAATACACGGCCTACGGATCTACGTTCGACTTAATTTTTCGGAATAGTTTATATCGTGTTTAATGAATATTTGGTTCGGGGGGGGGGGGGGGGGTGAAGGAAAGATCACTCACAAGTCAATGAATCACAATTAGTTAAACAATAACGAAACCAAATTCACCCACCGGCGATAACAATAATTTGTATTCAGTCTCAAAAAAGATAAAAGGGGGGTTTAACGTTTTTGCAAAGGAAAGATCACTCACAAGTCAATGAATCACAATAAGTTAAACAATAACGAAACCAAATTCACCCACCGGCGAAAACAATAATTTGTATCCAGTCTAAAAAAAGAGATAAAAGGGAGGTTTAACGTTTTTGTAATCGCTCGGAAATAAAGAATGAAAAGTTTTGTAGTCAAGGAAAGAGAAGAAAAGGAGAAATGATATTTATTTTATTTACATACAAATCGCGCCAAATTTTATCCCCTCATATTTGACATGTAACATATCAATTTAGATATAAAAGTAATAATTTTCGTGTTTTGGAGACTTCAGCTGACATTAGGCGTTTCAAAATTTCCCATTCGTACGCTCGCAACAACCAATCTTAATCAAATTTCGATTACTCTCAATGCCCCAGCTGGCTTAAAGCACCTGCGTTTGGTCGACTTAAATTAGTGTCCCAAAAGAATGAATTTATTCTGATTTCGGGAGGGATTCGGCTGTAATGGATGGATATAGCATGAGGTGGAGGAACTTGTCATGGTTCTAACGAAAATTACGTTTGATAGCAGATATGTTTGGATTTTATGCGTCTTGTTGATGTGGACATGGTCGCGATCATGGGCGGCTTCACAAAGTCGTTATAAGATTTGAGAATGAATTTACGAACCAAAATAAACATGCTCTTCCGTTTTATACCTCCTAATTCCTCGATTATTCACTTTCTGTCGAACACCCCTCCCCCGACAAAAAAAATAAAGTGGTGCGTTAACCTTCGATACGCGTTAGCCTCTTGAAGTGTGAAAAAATGGTTATCAGCAGCCCCCCCCCCCCCCCCCCCCCCCCCATACACACATTTTTTTTCAAAAAAAGTTCCGCGGTCTTTGTTTAGTGCATGTTAATCATCATTAATTGCAAACTGTTTACATGGTTTAGAAGATGCAATGTTTTAATGGGATTTTTTTTTTCATTCTTTACCAAAAATTNAAAATATTCCACAAACCTTGTTTACTGCATGTTAATGATCGTTTAATGAAAACTGTTTAGAAAAGTGTCCAAATTGTTTTTCAAAGTGACTTTTTTTCATTCTTTACAAAAAATTACTCGCACCCCTACATTTTTTTTAACCTATCGACTAGCGATTTTTTTTCTTCCCATAGACTTTCTACAGGGACTACCCGGTTCCAGTAGTTAATGTGTTAAATTCAAGACTGACCACTACCATAACTGTAATAAAACATGACCTTGTAAATAAATGTGTCCTTTAATTAATTTCGCTCGTACGCTATATAGAGCTACCATACTGCAGATATCTCATCATTTTGAATGCGACTATCATTGCTTTTTTATGATAAGCTTCTATTTTTTTGTTCTCCCCTCTGAAGGACCTCTTACTCCATCTAATCAAACTGGTACTGGACACTGATTTCTACTTCATCTCGCCTACCATTGATTTCAACTTAATTAGGTGGGCGGCGAAAACGTGCGGAGCGACAATCGTCTGCAAATGCAGCTATCTACAGGTAGCGGGATTGGGCGCGCCAAGCAACTAGCGGAGGCGAGTTAATTAAGCGCACCATATTTCGAGCAGGTTCGCAGAGCAGTCCAGTATAATTAAGGTCGAGTAGTTGATTTCCTGCGATTTCCCCGGTCTATTGTGGAGGGAAGGAAGCAGGGCAATGTAATGAATTTGCTCTTAGCATGTCGGTCGTTAGTCAAAAGTGAGACTGTAAATACATTTTACGCAAAATGATTGAGTTTCCAGTTGAAAAGGAATTAGCCATAGAAGGGCATTTGGTATGGGTTCCACAGAGCGAACAGAATTAAGACTGAATTGTGTTTTAGCAAACGTACGCCGAGCTAAAATTAAATTTCAATACGCTAAAAGCGATCTAGTAAAAGGCCAAATTACACCTTTGTTGTTATAGCCAACGTCTGCACAACGTCTGCCCAGCGTCCGCGACGTTGGTAGGATTACAGAGCAAAACGCTTGACTGACGTTGAATACGTTGTTTAGGTACACGACTTCCGCACGCTTTAGCGTCAGCTGAACGTCATTCCTACTTATTGCTGTTTTCATGGACGCTGGAAAGACGTTGGCTATAAACGTAAAGATCTGAGTCAGGTGAAACGTTGAACAGAGTGAGCTTGCACTCGATATAAAATTATGACTAAGTGTCATTCTGACGTCTCCCCTACATCAGTGCATAGTTACCGTATAATAGTATGTCTAATTCACGCTTGAAGGCCGACTCACACCTTTGTCATGTTTGTGTTTTTAGCCTTCGTCGGCCCAGCGTATTTGGAAATAAAAAAAAACGTTCCTTGGACGCAAAAAACATGCATGTCATACGGTGGACTGTCGTTCGGCGAACGCTCCTTGAGCGCAAGCTGAACATCAGTCCACCGTCTGATCCGCATGGGTTGTGCGTCCAGTAAGCGTTTTTAATTTCCAAATACGATGGTCCGACGCAGGATAAAAACGCAAAGGTGTGAGTCAGCCTTTACGTATATACGTTGGAGTTATAAGTCAGTAAATGGCTGAGTGTGACAGATGTGACTTGATTTGGTCACAGATGCCGAGAAATAACCCATTGTAACCGTGAACCGTCTCCTAAATCTCATGAACTCACCCTATCGAATGTACCAGGAGGTTCTTGTTCTTCCGGGGTGGTGTCTTCCACAAACCGAGTGTAAGGTGGTAATGACTGGTGCCAGTCTCGTCTGCAGGAGGAAAAGAGAAAATGAAGGGAACGAAAATGCTTGAAATGGGTATCAAAATGATAATGAGTAATAGTATACTGACTTACGTTACTTATACGCACAAAACCGACCAATCTAATCTAAATGTTGCACTGTAATGGTACTCAGATCAGTATTTTCTGAGAAAAAAAACTATCCCACTTAAAAAAAAAACTTGGGCAAAAGTTATCCAGACACTAGGCACCGCAATGTCTACATATCTATTGTTCAAAATAATTGTCCAACTTATAGTGCAATTTCAAAAATTCTATCATAAGTTAGAAAATATTTTACACAACTATTGACATGAATATGCCCAACTTTTGTGCAAATGTCAAAACTCAGCCATACTTTAAACCTTTAGTTTGTTACCAATTACGGGCAAGATTGTTAGCATTACAAGTTTTATTCAAGTAGTGCATTGACGTCAGAAAAATTAATAGTAGCATATATATATTAAAGCGTGCCATAAGATGAATTATTAGTCCTAAATCAAGCTTATGACAGATGTAGAAGTCGGCTTATTTAAGTAGAGCGAATTTGAGCCCCCTTTTTGAATATGGGGTTATCTTCGGTAGATGTGAAAGCATTGATTATAGCAACAGAGCACTTGTGTGTGATGTACATGCTGCCAAATATTTAATTGCGTTTTGAATCTTTTTATTTATTTATTTATTTATTTATTTATTTATTCATTTATTTATTTATTGGAATATATTTATGCAGGTACAACAGATCAGCAATCTGCTGTTTTACATCAATGTCCTGATATTACAATAAAGTGGCACTGAAAGCGTGAACAATAATCAACAAAGGTACAGATTCGTAATGGTCAGGATGAAAATATTTAAATGAAACGAGCTTATGCATTGACACATTAGTTTACATATAAGATTAATTTACATACAAGTCATACATAAATACGTATGAAAATCGAGAAATGATTCTCACACGTTCGGGTTTGAATATTATATAAGATCGGGACGAAAAGTAAATCCGCCGTTATTTCAACGGACCACCAGCGAATCGACCGCTGGTGGAGTTGGGACTAAAGGAATGCGTTTCCGGTGGTCTGCGCGTGAGTAGTTTTAGGTTGGATTCAGACCGCATCTGAGGCAGCGTGCTGTTGAAGGAAACCAACGCACGGCGGGTTTTTTTTTTTAGTTTAGCTTTTTTGCGATAATTTAGCCATTTCTGTGGTGGTTTTGTTAACTATATGACCAAGATTTAATTTGTAATTGAAAAAAATCCATGATGGGGATACTTTTAATTACTGCAGCTCACAGAGTAGTTAGATATTGTCAGCGTCGAATAGCGTCAGCTCTCCCAGCATGTAAAAGTGATCTAAACTTTTTCAAAGAAATAAATCACGAAGGCGTCACAATAAGGAGTAATATTCTCCGCAAAGTGATGATGAGTAAACATTCGAGATGCCGTGTCATTAACATCGGCTGTTGAGGACTGCGTTGTTTATCATAAATGTCAGCTTCTGCAATAAATGTATTTTATGTGTTTGTAATGTCAGCTTTATTATTCTTTTTTTGCTGGATCGATTGAAGCTAAAAATAGTTTTAAAATCTTTTTTAAAGTTTGGGATGCCGAATTAAAAATATTTTGTATTTTAGTGTTTTCCCCGAAAATAAGGTTTAAGTGGGAAGGCTAAATAAACAATAAACCAACTTAATCATCTTTTAAATCAAATGTGTTTCATTGTTTTGTTATTGTAATATACTTTCGCCTCATAATTAAGGAGTGCCAGGGAATTTTTCTTAACCCGTTCCAAATTGTCTACAAGCTTTAAAAAAAAAAACAATTACGGTTCGCCTCACTACAAACAACAAAGGTGAAAGCTTGAAAGACTTTACAAAGTTCATTTATTTCTTCTTGTTAGCTATTTTCCAGGGCAATGGGTTACTCGATCAACTTTTGTCCATCCGATAAAGACTATAAAGTTTTGGGCATGCTTCTTAAATTTACATGCTTGCATGTTTCGAATTCTTCTTTAGGATTACAGGATGAAGTGGATCACCCTTCCTAATAAACATCACCATTTTAGTCCAGTTGAGGACTTTGTGTTCTGATAGCACCCACGTCCGCATATATCCTTTTATATATTGACCACATAGTGACTGCATAGCTCTCAACAACATAGTCCTTATATAACCATCTTATAAGGCGCGATCAGAGGGGTAAGCATGATTAGAGGGTTATGTAAGGACTCTGTGGTTGAGTTCTATGCAGTCACTGCGTGTTCAGTGTAAGATAATATGCAGACGTGGGTGCTATCAGAACACACGGTCCTCAACTGGACTACACCATCCTCTGATTCTGGTGTCACGTTTTCATCCCTCATAGCAAGAAATTGGCTTCATCTTTTATTTATTATCCCTCATCCATGGAACATTGTGCGTTTCATCATGATGGGATGCGGGCCATTAATTATGTGATTGGGAGCAGCATGATGTATACCTCCTTCGCAGACAGAATGACAAAAAGTTACCGCTCGACCATGAACATGCTAGCATGGATCGTCGACGATCTGTATTTCTTTGATGGGAGAAATCTGCCGACAGATTTGAAAATCGCGTCAAAAAAAGAAAAATAGAGCTACTTTCTAGCCATATATCATTTACTCATCGATATCATGTATTATGATTATTTTTTTTCTATTTTGACTTATATATTAATTTCGTGTTTGTATTTTGATTTGTTAATTCTACATGGAAAATAACAATAACAACAGCAAAGGGTGATCCTTCTATCAGGGATATAGATTATCTATCAAGGATATAAAATATCTCTGCCAACTATTGTCTGGATCTAAAAGATCTGGAGGCCATTTCATGAAACTTTGTAGCAACAAAATAAGTCAGCGGCGACAAATCCAGTGGATTCCTTGATTCTGATTGGCTTAAAACCACTGCCGTTGACTGTTGCTATAGTAACTGTCGGAAAATGGGCGCTTGTCGCACTGATTAATTGTCATGAAATGGCCCCCTGATACGAAATGTTGCTTTATTAAATTTTAGTCCCAAAAGTGCTTTCTCTCTCTCTTAAAAGAAAAGAAGAAAGGAAAACACTTTTAAAATCTGTCTGGATCTTTGAATTCAGGGAAACAATATTCGTTGGCGGTCCATGTGTATTAGCTCTATGGCTCGGTTTATGAAGAGTTGGCTTTCTCTCTCTCTTTCTGTTCATGACGGGAATGAATCCTGTCTACACTGCATAAATTCGAAAAAGTATATACCCTGGTTGTTTGTGGCCACCAAACTTCTGACATTTTTAAAAAGTTTATCCCCAATTTTTGCCAAAAGAGTGGCGCATATGGATTTTGCAAAGTATTTTAAGTTTTGTAATCAGGAATGTATTCCATAAAGCCATTTGTAGATCTACGCGCAACTCTACGAACGACCGGTGACCCTTTCTCAGGTGCGATTCAGCAACAGGATTTATCATTGAGTGTATATTGAGTGCATCATCAGTCGTTCATAGAGTCGTGCGTAAATTTCCAAACATCTTTATGAAGCGCAATCCGGTTGTTTGCTAGATGCAACTACTAAAGTGTAACATAGTTGGTCATATTTCGGACGACCAATCCAAAATAGAAACACAAACACATGACTATTTTTGCCAAAATTATTCTGAAGACACCACCTTTATTCATTTAACGGAGGCACCTTTTTCCAATCAAGAATAACTCCATTTTCACCCTCCACTCTTAAGCCCCGGTCACAAAGGGCCCCGGAAGCAACACGATTCAGCACGACTCTTTGTTCTGAGGCAGTTAAATGTGAATTAACAAAGAGTCGGGGTGAATCGTGTTGCTTCCGGGGTCCTATGTGACCGGGGCATTAGCCTTTCACAATAGGTTGCACATACCGCAGCGCCACTCCAGCGACGCTCCTGAAAAAGGTGTTCGCGAAACCTAAAACCAACCACCGATCATGTTATCGATTTATTCATGTGCAATCGATCGTCCAAGATGTGTATCGCGAAGTGTAGACGAGGAACCGGACACTCGGGCGAGCTTAGAGGCACGAGCTGTCTTCGGCTCGGCTCGGGCTAGTGTTGCGTTCGTTTTAAACTATTCCGCCACTGGCTTGTAACTTGCCATTATTTACAATTTTCCTTTATTAGCGCTGTCATATTTCATTCAAATTAATTCTGCCGTCACGAGTATATGGCATGCGGCTGTAAAAATGGCTTGCAATTTGCCCCCATTCAAAATTTCCCGGTCTTCATTTATCAACACTGATATATTCCATTCAAATTTAGGTCTATCTTCGTGTTTTCCGTATCTCATGAGCATACATGCGCGCAACCAGGATTTTGAGATCGAGAGGGGGGGGGTGACTAAGCTGGGCTGAAAACAAAACAAAATGCCTTCACCTCAAATTTGGCGCCCCTATCGGCGATTTTCGATCGTCCAAGATGTGTATCGCGTAGTGTAGACGAGGAACCTGACACTGGACGAGCTCAGAGGCACGTGCTGTCTTCGGAGGGGCTCGGGCAAGTGTTGCGTTCGTTTAGGAACCATTCCGTCGCTTGCTTGTAATTTGCCATTATTTTAAATTTGCCTTGATTAACGCTGTCATATTTTATTCAAATTAGTTATACGTTTTTAGTTCTGTTTTCCTTTATGCCGTGAATACATGGTAGCCATTTTGCTTGCGAATAGCTAAGAAGTTCACTCCACGAGAATAATAGCTTGCCATCCGAAAGCTTTATTCAGGCCCATATAGAAGACCAGTTTAAACACGACTTAACACGACTTTTTGCTATCTGACCAGAGGGCATGTTTATCCATTAATAATTTTGGCAGAAACAGTGTTCTTTCATGACGGCTTCTAATGGCTTTTAGTGATTTTCATCATTCAGACGCGATACATGCAGAGCTGGTCATGGGATTCGCCAAGCTTGTCTGAAAGTCGCAAATTCATGCTTTCCGAAACAGATTTCATGCGGAAACAGATCGTAAAATAACCAAAATAAACACAAACCTCATTTAAATGGCTCCAACCGGGTCGTGGATTTTGATAGGATGCATGACAAATACAGACACATGTACATTCCATTCATTGCCAAATTGCGCAAGGCATTGGGTTAGTACCAATGTCAGTTTTCGAATTGACAATAATCGCAACTTATAATGATTTTGAAGTCTTTTGCAAAGGGCTCCTATGCAATATATCCTATATTGCATAGGGAAGGTTATATGACTAAGGATACGAAATTATGTTATCGCTAGAAAATCAGCTCGTTTTTGTTATTTTCTAAAATTCATGATTTGGAATGGAAGAATTATTCAATCTTTCCGGGCCACCTGGAACACCTAATCTCCCCCTCTCGAGCCCGCGCCATGCACTGAGAGCATCTCGCACGAAGTTAGTTTTCCCGCGCTCTGGATGCTATCCAATCCGTGCTATCCATCTCGCATCAGCTTATACATTCTACCGTATCGATTTTTGACCGAGTCCCGCTCTCCCCTCTCAAGTACCCGCCTGTGGGCCCCATACCATCACGACCATCTTGAATGAAACAGGATAATATTACTGATTTGTTTTGCTCCCAGCCTCCTGCAAGAGCTGTGCTTTGAACCTTTCGCAAAATAGGGGTTTGCACCCTGCGCCCTTTTAAAGCCCCCATTCTTTTACTCTTTACTGCATGGTGTCTCTTGCTTTCTTCTCCGGTTGAAAATAGCGCTCGCTTTCACTCTTTTATTGTCTTTTATTGTTGGTAATTTTGATTGATTGCCCTTCAATTATTTTCCGCTTTGTGTCATAGTTTTCTCTAACCCCCCTCTCTCATTTACTTCACTTATTTATTTGATTTCTAACCAATTTCTGACTTTAAACAAGCGATCTAACGAATAGACTATTCAATTTCCCCCAAATCACATACAAACCCTTTGCAAAATGCTCGAAGTGTCAACTTTTTTCCAATAGATTGAACTAAAAGAAAAAAGAAAAACAAAACAAAACAATATTCATTTATCTCTTCAGTCATTTATTCATTAATCTATCATTCCTTTACACCCCCTCTCGCAACCAGAGGGTCTCAGTTCGAATCCCTCCCATGCAATCAATTTCCATGAGCAAGAAATTCATCAATATTGTGCTGCACTCAATCCAGTTAAGATGAAGGGGCATCTGGCAGTAATATAAATTCCTTCAATTACTTGTGGCGACGAGCTAAAACGATGTTAAGAGTAGTAATGCAAAGCACAGTACTGTATGTTATTTATTCATTTATCTATTCAAGTTTTCTTTAAACAGGGTGGTCTCATTCAAAATGTAATTATTCTAGAGAACATCTGTTACGCCTCTGCCAACTTCTCTCACCCCTCCCCCCTCCTCCCTCCGTTTTCTCCATCTCTAAAAATCCATCCTCTTTATGTGATGCGGCTGAGCGTGTCGGAAAGGTCCTCCAACTCATCTTCCATTCGATTACTATTGATATTCCCATGCAGATTTACCGAGGGGAGATGGGCATTTTTTCGGTCTTAAAAGGTTGCTATCGATTTTCCGTTCACCAGATGCCTGCATTGATAAGAGTTTCAAGAGAGCACGTGTTGTTTTTGTTGTTTCTTTGATTTACTTTGTCTGGATGATAGACATTATTTGCTGCTATAATGCCCCCTTTTTAACACATAGCCAACTGGAACCGAGTAGATCCTGGACAAAGTCTATAGGAATTACATAATTCAGCTGTAGTCGATTGGTTAAATCTTCTTTGCCTTATTTCACATTCATGTTCTATACAGTCACTAGCTGCCGTTAAAATGCTCCATTTTTACTTCCATGTGCTCTATTTCACATACAGATTCATATACCGTTACCAATATCACTTTGACATTTAAACGGAAATCGAGTTCTTGTAATGTATTTTAATCTAATTTAAGAAGAAAGAGTTCCAGGAATGCACGTATTTGAAGCCTTAATTCACTTTGTCTGTATGATACGCACCAGTCGTTGCTATTAAGCCCCTACCTGTATTTTGCTCAATTTCCCTTTTAGATTCAATACCGTCGGAAGGTCGGTAATACCAATTAATATTTCAGATACCTTTGAATCCTTGTA
Organism: Temnopleurus reevesii; assembly: GCA_036244855.1. Classification (NCBI taxonomy): domain Eukaryota; kingdom Metazoa; phylum Echinodermata; class Echinoidea; order Temnopleuroida; family Temnopleuridae; genus Temnopleurus; species Temnopleurus reevesii. Next base: position 21,054 of record BQKZ01005011.1, on the reverse strand, counting down.
AAGAACTTAAATTCTTTAAATAGATTGCTGGAAATAACCCTGTGTTGATGGAAATGCAAGCAGAAGACTTGCTCTAAAAGGGGATTTTAATCAATAATAATAGAATTTAATAATTTCAACAGAGAAGTTTTTTACAACCCCTTAACCATGTTAACAGGGGGAAACACGTTGAAAGTAGTTACCAAAGAATTTGGTGCAATCACGAATCTATTCCAACTACATCTGAATTTATCGTACACCTATCTTAATATATATTGTATAAACCGAGGTGAAACATTAGACGACTGCAAACTGGGATTATGGACATCTTGAATAAAAAAAAACCTGTATTTAAACGTAACTCAGAAAGTTGAAGTAAATCCCCATAGATGTGCTTTTCCTATTCGATAAAATAATGCATTAAGTTTTCAGATTAATTGATAAAATATTATTCATTGTAACATATTGAAGTAATTGATTTCTTCAGTGCAGGCGGATAATGTACATTTTGCAATGATTACAATAGTGTTAAAGCTTAAGATCTAACGTAGATAACAGGATCAAGCATTCCCCGTGACAGCTGTTTTAGGCGGGAGCCAAGAGAGGTTACCTGCAGAAGCGCAGATGCCTACTGCCATTTGCTTCTCTGTGACAGGGGCTTGAAGGAAAATCTTTTGGTCTAGAATTCAACGATAAATATTACTTACTTTTTCGCGTTGTAGACGATGAGAATTGTGATGTAGACAAGAAGTACGCCCACAAACGCGACGGTGATCCACAAAGCCGCATGGTTGATGGTCGCTTCTGTAACGTAACCCTCGTGCTGCTGACGATGCACTGGTTCATCTTAAAGAGGATAAAAGATTAAAGCTCAAGTAAAGTTTTGGTAAAAGCGAATATTTTTGGAGACGAATGTTGTCTCCAAATCTAAATAGAATGAAAAATATTATCATGAACATATTGCATAAAACATTGTGTGAAAATATTAATGAGTTTTGGTAAAGCTTCAACCTAAAATGTGCGATAAAATCAAAACCTGGATTATCCCCATTTAATAAACCATATGTCCTTTTTTTGATAAAGGACACCTTCTCAGGCACAGAATTAGATGACAATTTCAGAATTTAATTGTTATGCATACCAGTCCTTATCATTATTGTTTTGTCAAATCTCAAAAAAAAACTCGCATATGCCCGATATGAAAAAATATCATTATTCCCAAGAGAAGGTGCTAAATAATTATGATCTAAGGGTCAATCAAAATTTTAAAGGAGAATCAGTTCATAAAAAAATATATGCTATTGTGTCGAAATATGTGTAAAATATATTATGTCATGTTAAACATCCGGTGAAATTCACATTTCTTAGTCGTTACAACATCTGTATTTGGCCTTTGATTGTATCGTATGAAAGAAGTTCCTTAAAGGCTGACTCACACCTTGACGATTTTAGCCTGCGTCGGTCCATCTATTTGGCAATCGAAAACGCTCCCTAGGCGCACAAAAACACAGGTCACATGGTGGAGTGACGTTCGACGTACGCTCCTTCAGCGGAAGCCGATCGTCAGTCCACCGTCAGCGTATACTGTGCGATCGGGGAGTGTTTTCAATTTTCAAAAACGCTGGGCCGACGTAGGCTAAAACGCAAAGGTGTGAGTCCGCCTTTTAGACCTCTAAATTTAGTCAAAGAATTTGAGAAAAATGAAATTGAAATCGGACTTAATGCAGCATTTATGGTTTAACAGTAGCTGCCCTTCTCGAGCGTCCCAAAATTGAGAAAAAATGAAGTTTCAATTTGCAATTTTTTAGAATAGATTATATGATTGCAGTTAGGCTAAATCCTTGGACAAAGTTTAACAGGTGACATTGGTTTTTGGTTGGGAAGATAAAGTTATCATTTTCATTATTCATTCGAATATCATATTAAAACAAATTGGCTCAAAATAAGAATTAGAGGAAAATGTTAGTGCAACAGAGACTGAGGTTAGCAACAACAAAAAATCGCTATTCGTTTCAATTTGGCCCAAACTAATTGAAGCAGAAAAATAAAACGCTTTGGAATGTAGTGGTAATAAAAACACGATATGAACTATTTTCCAAAAATTAAGTCGAACGCAAATTCAATGGTCCTTTGTAATAATATTCTAATCGGAACTAGCTTGCGAGTGTCGTTTCCGCACAGTTGAATACACGGCGTACGGTTATATTGTCTGTGGCCCACTTAACTTTTCGGAAATAGTTTATATCGTTTTGAAAATATATTGTCTTTATAGTTTAAGGCACAATTGAAAGTACTTAAATTTCAGTACCCGTTTTACCATTTGTCTCCATTCCTCCGTTTTGAAGAGCATTTCCATCTTTTAAACCACGCAACCTCGCTTCATCTGATGACGTCACAGATGCCCCAGTTCTCCGCCGTTCGCTTGACGTACTTTTCCTGTTCGTTGTCGGACGCTCTCTTGAGTTCGTCGATGTCTGGAGATTCTCCGCATAGCTCTCCATCACCGTACGTTCTGACACCATTGTCGACGTCGTGTCATCTTCACTGTTCCTTAATTCAGTTAACGAGGTGGCCGCTGATGTCAGCTCAATAGTTCTGTCCACAATCAATGTGGTTGTACCAAAAAGGGTGCCCTCATCATAGGGCCGAGTTCTAAGGTCTTCTGTTGAATCTCTTTCTAAGGGGTGCGTCACTATCGCAGTAGGTTCTGAAGGCTTTTGGTCTTTTTCTGAAACAGTATCGATATCCATCGGTAAGTCCGTCGTCTGCACGTGCACCGACGGTAGTTCACTGTGAATTGAGTCTTTTGGCGCCATATTTGTGACGTCATAATGAATGTCTTGGCTTGATGTCACGTGATCAGGTGGCAGTGTGGTAGGCACGATTGAGGTTCCTGGGTCTGTGGATGCAGCTAAGGAAAATAGAAAATTAAAAGAAGATTAAAAGGGATTATTTCTTTTAAAAAGCATTGCGGCAGATTCGCAAAAAAAATGAACAAGATTAAACACGAGAAATTCAAACCTTGTACTTTCCATAATTCTATGAATACATAAAGTAGTAAATGGTTTACGGTATATTCTTCGAGATAAATATGTGAAGTTAAGCTCAAAATCCCGAATTAGTCAAGTTCCGAAATTCAGCAACCCATGTGTTACAAACACGTATTTCCTATTAACGTGGTGCTCGTATTACAAACTGATGACTTTTTGCAGGGTGATTTGTTTCGAATTTTCCCCCTTGAGAGAAACACTGTCTCTCGAAAAGCAATGATTACACTTGTAATTGGGCTTTAAATCATGTTTCACTATTTTCGTCATCCAGGGCATTTTGTTGACCTTTAAAGTTCTCGTCCGAGGTCGGAATCATCAAGCATTAAACATCGACTCCGTATCCTCGAACGGAGGAAACGCATTTCCCATCCCACCCCTCAACAAGGACGGCACTCAAAAGTAATATAGCATTTGTTTATTTATTGATTTATTGATTTATTCATTTATTGATCAACATTTTAGCAGTATGCCCTCACAACAAGATGTTATCACGAGGAGTCCTAAATAATAAAAAAGTACTGTCATGAACACAATAACAAAACTCGGCAATCAAAATGCATAAGTCAAAGTATTCGCTTAAGGGTAACAAAATGTTTCCAGAAGAAACCTGAAAACACATCTCTTCAAAAAACAACTAATCTAGTGATAATCCCAGTTCCTCTGACTTCTTTCTCTTTTTCTATGTTCTTTTAAGCGTATAGGGACTTTCGCATGATTGTGTTATGCGCTGTATAAAAGTGTTTCATTATTATTATTATTATGCAGCCTATATCCATCGGTTTGCTCAGTCAGTAAAGTGTCTGTCTTCGAATGATGCTATCCCCTTTTTTTCTCAACATTTTGTAAAATCATCCGTGTTCTCAAGAAGTAACGGGAGCCAAATGGTATTGCTGCATGAAGACAAATAAATCCCGACATAGCGCCAATTCAACGGACATTCCCTCGAACAAAGTATTAATGCTATAGAAGGACACGTTTAAATAAATTTGTACATCGTTTCATGTAACAATACCCTCTGGCTCCCGTCACTTCGTGAAATTACGGACGAAATGTTGCGCTTTAAAATGTGCTCCCAATGTTTCATTATTTTGGACCCTTGCGAAATAGTCCATGTCTGTAAAAAAAAAAAAAATGTAGTGTGTGCGTGTGTTTATGTGTGTGTATGTGTGTGTGTGCAGGGGTCTTATTGAATCTCGGCCCCCTCTTTTTCATAAGACTCAAGATGATATAAAGCCAAAGGTATAGTTCTCGTGATTCACGTTGCTCAAAACGTCTCATCGTGTGTCCGTGCCATTTCATCAATATTTCGATACTTGCGGTTTCCAATTTTCTCCTGCTGATCTCTGCTAAAGTGTAAGAAGCACGATCGCAGGACATCATATGCCATTTCTAAAGACCGACTCGCACCTTTGCTTTTTACCCTGCGACGGCCCAGCGTTTTTTTTAAATTAAAAAAAAAACCACGATATAAACTATTTCCGTAAAATAAAGTGAGTCATGGACAAGAGCCATACGCCATGTATTGAACTGTGTGGGCACAACAATCACAATCCGGTTCCAATTTGAATGGCATTACAAAGGATCATTAACTTGGCGTTGGACTTAATTTTTTGGAAATAGATTATATCGTGTTAGACGCTATCCAAGAACTCAGGTTGCGCTCAAGCATCGTACGCCGAACGCCTGTCATACGCACGACGTGCGCATTTTGTGCGTCTAGGGAGCGTTATATACTGGACCGACGCAGGCTTAAAACGCAAAGGTGTTAGTCGGCCTTTTCCCAAAATACTTGCCATGACGTTAGCGGTCACATCTTGCATAAAAGCTTAATCCACCTCTGCGTTCATGAAATTTGAAGGATGCTACGTAAACGCACAAATACGGAATAAGACCGGTTAGTTGATGCTAATACATGCGTACGTCGAGCGCCAGGCCAAATGCCTGTAACGTATGGCAAGCGTCTTCCCTTCGTATCTATCCAACGTTGAAGAGACGTTGGAAATCAAACGCAAAGGTGTGATTGATACTTTAAGCCAATTAAATGCACACTTTCGTATCTTGTAACAGCTTCTGATGACTTGCTATTAGAAAATTATTATGAAACAGGGTCCTTTATTTCTTATAGAGAACCGTATATTCTAAAGGTATATGGAGGTTTGTTGTTGTGGGCTTGGTTTTTCAATTAAATTTGTATAAATCTGTTGAGTTGTCCCAAACTCTACACTTTTTTTTCTTTTATCATATTCCTGGGAGCCATCCATGTGGAAAATGTGAATGTTTCTTCCTATACCCATATTCTAGCACTCACTTATACTACACCTAAGAGTTTGACCGGTCTCTGCGAGTGTGTCACCCAGCTATAAGGGACAAAAATGGCATGGAATTCCGTTATCACCAAATGAAAGTGGAATTGCCCATGAATTGACAGCGGGGAAATATACACCATATACAATAACGAAGGAATACATAGTATATATCACCAATGAATTACTAACATGGACTACAGACGATCTTTATTTCTTTGAACAGGGAGATCCGCCGAATGGTTTGAAGAAAAAAAATGGATCCCGTGTTACGCAATATCATCTTTCATCCTCAGCTTAGATCTGGCAGATATGATTAATGCCCCCGCTCGAGATCAATCTTTCTGGATCGATACCAACTTTCTGGCTTTGTGTGTAAATTTCAAATGTGTCGGGTGATCTCATACATCAAAGGAATACATATCTCGGATAGTCCATGATCATAGTTTGTCCATGGTACAAGACATTTGACTGCAGGGTCATTTTTCGTAGTGGAACACTTGAAATAATTAAGTATCCCTCTGTGATGGTGTGGATGTCTCTCCTTATGGAGGGCTATAAATATAGACATGGGTAGTGTGACGAGCACAGGTTCTTAAAGTGTGAGATCAGCGAAACTATAATTAACTAGTCCCAGTATATGTGTGTCTTGTGTGATGTTCATGTTGTTAACGCATATGGCAGATAACAATAGGCCTAAGTAGGATTTGCCCCCCCCC
>BQKZ01005010.1:41814-52114 GCA_036244855.1 Temnopleurus reevesii | reverse complement strand
AGTCAGATGGCTGGAGTCAACCTTCGTGTCGCGACCCTTAAGAACGCCAACCTTCAGAACTCTAACCTCAGAATGGCTGTTCTGGCAGGGACTGATCTCGAGGTAGGCCAATAATGATTGATGGGTTGTGCTACCCATCAATCTATAAAGTTCTTCCCCTCCCATATTTCTTTAAAGTTGTATTCAAATCATCAAAATAATAAACACACTATCCACACCAAATCACAACTCATAATGTGCATATGATAGATGAAATTACTCATAATTGAAACTCCACTTTGACACTTCTTATACAACGTTTCTTACCGTTTTTTTTCCTTTCACACCTCATTTTCACAATATAAGCACACTGCTATCTGTGCATTTTTTAATTTTTTTATCCAGAACAAATTCAAAATTCAAACACTCGTGTAATGCAAATAATTTGAAATAATTTTAAATTTGAAATGAAATTAATTTCTTCAATATCTCCATCTCCTAATCGAATATACAGAGCTGCTTCCTATTTAGTAAATTTTTTTTTTTCAGTGAAAATAGGACACTTAAAAGACAATTACCACATTTGAAGTCCTTGGTATACAGTGATGGAAGTGCATGGTACTAGCTATGAATAGGATATTTTTCGTGAAAATAGGATTTTTTTTAGTGAAATAAAAGCTCTGCATTTATGGCTATCCAAATCTGAACACATTAGGCCCTCCAAATATTTTCAGGATATTTTCTGAGAACATCTACTTTCAGTACATGTGACACTCCTGGCTTTGCTGACTGGAGTTTTAAGTCTATTTTCTTCATTATCTGGAAACAGGATTATTTTTTAAGTGTGAAGTTCTTTCGATTTGGTCAAATATATTTGCTGAAATAGCCATGAAGCCAATTCATGTTTGTTCATGAATAAAATAGTTTTAGTATTGCATGTTTGAGGAAGTTTGGATAATTTTGTTTTTTAGACTCAAAGTGTAGACCATGATTTTATGTTCCAAATATGAATTTCATGATATCATCAGGTGATATTGTTTATATCAGCTTAATATGATATGGAGAATTAAAATCCACACATTTAGGTACTTACTGATAGGACATGCCATACAAAACAGTGACATAGTACATTGAACTAGTATCGTTGTCTTTAATTACATTTAGCATTTGTTCTTTTTAAGAAGTATGAATACAGTATGTAAGAGAGAGCCTTCGTCATAAAAAAAATGAAAGTACCGTTATATTATTTTATGAGTTATCATTGAATCATTATAGACCTTGTAATTGTTACAGACAGTGTCACACATCTAGATTTTGTAATTTCATGAAACTTATCAGATCAAGCTGTCTGACCCACACATTTATGTTATTACATCTAGATTGACCAAAATCTAACAAATAATGCAACAAAGGAAGGCACTTATGCAATGTCAGGCACTATCAAGAAAGCTATGAAAATTGAAAAATGCTTACCACTGTCGCTTTATTACTGCACAGTTTGCCAATGTAGGTCATATATTAAATTTTTATTTTTTGCACTAAATGTTGATTTTTTTTTTAGCTTAATATTTTCACAGCTTAATTTATGTGCACTATCAGCCATTTAGGTAGTAGCATTTAGGATTTGGCAATTGAAATTTTTTGAACGAAATAATGTTGTACAATGTCTTTAACTTTTTTGAATTTCATTGTATGCTACTGTCCATACTATTTCCAGTGCCAATTAAACCCCTGATGGTGTTTTAATATTCAAAGCAAATTATTTTGCAAATTATTTCTTGTTTTAACAACTACAGCTTTACATACATGTAATAAGAATAAAACTAGCATTGGCCCATATTTATCAAACATATGGGTATTTCCACGGGGTTGGGTCTAATTTTGTGACATCCAGAAACCCTAAATCTGTGGCTTTTTCAAACCAGGCAAGTATTGGAAAATAATGACATTACCCCAAAACTGTGTCCCACCCAGAAGTATTCCTCAAAGACCATAGCATATTGGAATTTGATACCTGACAATTTCTTGCACATGCAAAAGCAGTGGGAAGTCCATGTAATGTAGTGAAATTTTTGTATACCTGTACCTTCAAATCCAGAAAAGATTTTAAATCCAAATGTGTGTAACCGAGGAAAAAAAAGAAGCAATTTTCATCAATAGATCAAAGCTTAAGAAGATCTGAATTGATCTTCATGGTGAAGTGACAAAGTGGATCACTACGTTACATGGACTTTGCATGAAAAGTGGACCCAACCCCATGGAAATACCCATATGATCTCGTGTCCAATTGTAGTTAATGACATTTGAAATATAAAAGCTTTTTAAAGTGCAGTAGTACAACTCTGGCCTTATGGAATCCGATTTATAACTCAAGGCCCTCTTTGAAATTTTTACAATGCGCTCCTCCGTCTATTATGTAATTCAGAATTTTCATGGCCATTCTTAGAGCTCGGAATTTTGTTTTTAAAAAACTATAACGATTTTACTTTTGTACCAGCAAGTTTTGTAAAGAGATGAGAAATAATTTCACCAAGGACTCTTCAAGTTATGTGTCGGTTTGTAACAAACACCATTTTATGACCTTATTGTTGTAAAGCGGTCATTTCTGTCATTAATCTGTGAGGGTTAGATTTTTTTTCAGAGTTTTTGCTTTTTAAGCAATGTAAAACTTGCTTTAACAAGTTTGAAATGAACAATTCATCCAAAATATCTGAAAGAGTTAGAAATTTGGTCAGGTTTTGTTCTTATGATCATTGATATGTGGTATGATTGGGTATAGCATATGATAGACAACTTTTGTAATGTATTTTAAATTTATGTGTGCTTCTTTGTCAAATGCACGATTACAAACTATTTGATCTCATGGTGTAAACTAATCATATTTCAATAGCAGGAATCTGGATAGTATGCAGTGGCTGTTGCTAGATTGGTCAAGCTACAATGTTTGTCCATATTAGCAATATTGATATTTCAAAGTAGCATTTTGACTATTGTACTCTCATTATTTGTTGACAGCTTGATACATAGTTCATCTTCTGGCAAACATGATGAAAATTAAGGAATTTAATGAAGATGTTTGTTCTGTTCTCGAAGTGTTGACCAGAAATAGATGTTCCAAATGCAGAGTTTGTGAAATGGGTATTGCCAGGACATATAATTTGACATAGGCTATGCAATAGAGTGAATTAAATGTCAACAACATGTAGCTTGGAAATGTCTTTCATCAGAACCATTTACTAAGTATTTATACAAAAGTATTCTGTATGGGCAATGTGTAACTATTCTATTGTTTTTTCTTCCTCTTTTTTTCCACATCTCCCTTTCTTATATCATCTCCCATTCTCTCATTTTTCATTATTCCTCTCTTCAAATCTCCCTTGTCTATATCTTCAACATTTCTTCAATGACCCTATCCAACCTGTGCCATGAAACAGAACTGCAACCTCACCGGCTGTGACCTCGAGGGCGCCAACCTACGGGGCGCCAACGTGAAGAACGCCACCTTCGAGGAGATGCTCACTCCGCTTCACATGTCGCAGAGCGTGGCAGGTAACTACCCTTCCAGATAGGACAACGCCAGGGAACACTCGCACGCACACACGGACGCACCTAACACCGAGTCGTACTTGTTCAACAATCCGTGACCAACCTTTGATGAGGATTGAGGATTACACAGCAGGATAGTCTAGTACATTTGTAACCTTTGACCCTTTATCTTTGACCCTTCACCTTTCACCCTGTTAACATAACTTGCAAGAGGATATGGTAGCACAACTGGATATCTGTAATCACATAATTAAACTTTGACCCTTAACCTCTGACCTTTATGAAATGCCATTAGAAAGATTTTGGAATCCATAGCTGGTTACTTACTACCACATTTTTCACCTTTGACCTAATTTTTCTTAATATATTTCATTATTCATTTCACATTGACATATCACTTCTGACCTTTGACCATAGATGACATTATTGCACAGAATGTTTATCCTGGAATGATAGTGGTAGCATGTTTTGGAATATAACATTTTAAAATGAACTTTTGACTTATGACCTCTGACATTCTACCTGGAATAACAGGATGTGTATTTTCTTTGACAGTCATTCTATACAGATATAAAAGTAGCACTGTCAGATGCAATATCACTTTGTGAGCCAGTGGCATCAAACAGATTTATTATACAAAGATTAAGGCAACAAGCTAGCGTCCTGGGCAAATTGTTTAATACCCAAAGCGTTGATCAAAGTGTTCTGCACCTTTGACCTTTGACCTTGACAATATGTGGTAATCCTGTAATCCTCTTTCTCTGTTTTTTTGATTGTGTACAAGTGTTCCCTGGAGAGAGAAAAAATGTATATATTTTTGTTATAACAATGCGAATTGTTATGAGTAGCAGAGACAATATTATAAACTGTAGATTAGACAAAATTAATAGCTGTTTGCTCTTTGAAATTGTGAAAATATACTCCTTAGAGTCAAAAGTTATAAATGGTTAAAAATATTATGATACAAAGAATGCTGATTGATTATCTGCAAAATTTAGCAATTCATCATTTTGAGTGCTACTATTTGAAAGCTTCTCACAATGACTGAAGTTATAGTGATTTAAAAGAACTAGGCGGTGAATGATCTATCAAAAGGAAGCACAAGTTAACCCTTAGCAACTGAAAAGTACAATATGGTAACTTGTGAATACTGCTTTTTAGCAGAGATGATTTAAACAAATTTTTAAATTCTGAATGGATAATGAACGGTCAAGTGAATATAGCTAGATAAATAAGTAGAAATTTGTTGCTATTTTAGTCTTTACTAGAAATATTTCTTTTTATAAAGGCATTCCCTTAGAAAGTACATTATTTTGCCTGTTTTAAAAGTAAAAGTGAAGGTCCATCTTCCTTTAACATTGACATTTTTTCCTTGCTTCATCCATTGTATTCTATTGTCACTTTCTGATGAAAAGTATATGAAACCAGTTGTATATGTAATTGTTTCACGTATATGTATCATGTATATAAGAATGAGTAAGGTTTTAAACCATTAAGTGGGTGTATTCATTGTATATAAAGTCTGATTTTGACTCCTATCCAATGCAATCTATAAAATAGGTAGGATAATTAATTGAATATATATCAGTGACTTTCATTTTCATGTAGTTTTCACTGCCTTACTGTCAAAAATTGCTTTAGAATCTGTAAGAAGTTTCATGATTGAAACAGTAGCTATGCAAAACACTCGCAAATTGGCAAAGAAAATCCCATTTTGACATTATTATTTTTATAGTAAAAGAAAAATCTCATATCTCTTTGTTTTCTTGAATATGTTGGGATAATAGAGCTGAGGATATGACTGACAAATTTCCATGGTGATGCACACACACTTAGAATTGGGTTTCGATGCCAGTTTATACAATCTTGTGGTTTTTGTGTATTTGGTTTGCAACTTTTTGTTTAATTAATAAAAACATAATGCTTCCATTTATTCTAATTGTACATATGCCATTCTTCTATATAAAAATTGAATTGTAGGATACATGAATATGTTTGACGCTTAATGATTAGAATTGAGACTCTGGATAATTTATTCAATGAAGAAGATTTATTCTATGAAAGACTATGTAAATAAACTGTTTCCTTTTGAAAAAGATTATATTATAGTCTGTCGCACAAGTCACACAAATTGGCTGAAGCAGACATTAGCAGACATGTTCTAAGTGATGATGGTGTAGAGGGGGTTTACAGTTTGTCAAAGACTAAAAGGAGATGAGCCTGTACATCAACTAATATGAATGCACTGCATTGTGGAAACAAAAGTTGTAATTATTACCTGCAGGGGTACCTTGTGGAGATTTATTTTTACCAATATGATTGTATGCAATATATTATATAATATATTTCTTGATGTAGCATACAAGTAGAATGTTATGCTTGTTCATTATTAGAAACTTGCCAGATCATGTACATTTGAATTGTAAAAGGATATGATTTTGATGATTTTCTTGAAGAAATAAAAGAAGATATTTAGCTAATTATATCAGTAATGGAGCCATTTGTTTTTCTTCATTGATATAATTGTTCGGTCATCAAACTTCCAAGAATACAATGACAGAACACTAAAATGATTGTGAAAGCTTTGTATTTTGTCTAAATGTCATCTAAAGTACTTAAATAAGGAGAAGAGGAAGGAGAAAAAGAAGGAGAAGAAGGAGTAGGAGAAACAGAAGAAGAAGAAGAAGAACAAGAAGAACAAGAACAAGAACAAGAAGATGAAGAACAACAACAAGAATTTCTCACACTTTTCTGATGAGATTAGGTGACCAATAGTGAGAGAAATGGGAGAAAATTGTCGAAAGTCACCCAATATAAGTTTAAACTTCATTCTTCACTCCGTCTATGAGGTATGAAAAGTTTGCTAAAATAACACCAAATTGAATAAAAAGCAATGGCATTGAATAATTTTAAAGCGCATTATTTCCGACAGTTTGATGGCCTAATGGGAGAGATAGGTATTACCATTTTAACCCTAGATTTCTATTAAAGTGGGCGGCGTGTCAAAAGGTTTAATTGAATCATCAGTATTGACAAACCCGAGGACCTTCCTTTAAGGGACGTGTTATCATTCATGATTAAAACAAATCGTTTGTGGACGAGATTGCGAAGGATTCCAAGAGGCCCCTTAGGATTTTAGGTCAGTTTTGTTTTCTTTCTGGTTAAAATGTTGAGGTTAGATGCAGCTGCGCATACCCGGAGCGTGTAATGTGTGATCAAAATGGAAAGACATCGCCATGTTGAGTGTCAATATAATGCCCCGGTCACATAGGACCCCGGAAGCAACACGATTCACCCCGACTCTTTGTTAAATCACAGTTCACTGCCTCAGAACAACGAGTCGGGATGAATCGTGTTGCTTCCGGGGTTCTATGTGACCAGGGCTTAAAGAATGGACAACTAACTGTTATATTGATAATATATTACTCTAGTAGTCGTGGCAAATTGTTCGAGTTATCGTGCTCCAGATCCTCTCTTCTTCTTTTCCTTGTAGTTGTATAGAATGTATAATTTGATTTGTTGGATGAAATGTTAAGTTCCCTAAATCTAAACGTGGTTACTTTAACTATTTGATAAAATTTGACACATTTCTACCTTCAGACCTTGGTCAGAGTGTCATTGGTTTGTTCTCTTTGCTTACACCCTTTTTGCCTGCCTATGCATTTATGAAAACGGAATAGATGTGTACATTGGTCACCAAGCAGTATTTGCACATTTATAAATTACATTATTCAACTCACGCTAAGATTGTGGTGATATGAGTAGTATAGCACATGCACAGTTGCATGAAATCCACCACTTTACCGCTTTTCAATACAAAATATCATATTATGTAATGTACCTTGCACCTTTGGTAATGTAAAGCTCAAACATGATCAAAATATAGGTTATTTGGGTGGTGTTTCACCAAGATAAGAAATACTTTACGCACGACTTTACGTTCGACTGGTATCCATTCTTGCGCTGAATGCGTGTAATATTATGAAGGATTACAAGAAGGGCTACCAGTCGAACGTAAAATCGTGCGTAAAGTCTTTCTTATCTTGGTGAAACACCTCCCTGGTTAAGTATTTCCGCCATCTGTCAGCACAAGAGCTTGCTGAATAGTTTCTGCGCAAGGTATTCCCGATCGGGAATACTTCATTTTATCTAAAAATGCGGGAAAGCGCCGGGTTAATCAGCACAGTCATTTCTAAAATTTTAGAAATGAGAATTTACATTCTATAAACGTACATTTCTGTGATCGCCACAACATAATATACATTTTGGTAGTGACTTTTAATTTTTATTCGGCGGTTGTCGCATGAGCTCGAAATCTTAACCATAACCACTTTCCATGGCGTGCAGTAAATAAAAGATGGGTGAAATGTTACGAGTTCTGTGCCACTGGTCAAGGAGTAAGACAAATAAAGCGGATCTTCCACCCTTAACCCTGAAAAGACTGGGCTATTTTATAGGCTAAATGAAGCAGTTCCTACTAAGAAAAGTGAAAATATATATTTTTTTTTATAAATGATTTCTGAAACGAACCTCAACTTGCATTGACTTTGTACACAAAATCACGTCTTTAATGATAATGAGGATTAACAAATTTTTCCAAATGCTCGTTTGGCGACTAACGTTGCTGCTTTCTGATCTGCTGTAATGCTTCATGATTTTTTTTTTGGCCATTTTGAAGAAAAAACATGTTAGCTTTTACTGTGATTTTTTTTTTCGAAATTAGGATTGCGCCATAATTTGGTATATTAGCACCATTGTGTGAATAGAGCCATCGCCCTCCTTCGTGATTTGATTAAAGTTCCGCCACTCCCCTGTATATCAATGCTATATGGTCAGTCAGTGACCCTCCTTACCCGAACCGACTCCGGGCGGTCATATCATCCTAGACCCCGTTCACATCTACTTGTCTAGAGTGGCTTTCGCTAAACTAGTTACCTAATCCAGTTCTGACGGCCAGTTTATGAGCGTTTACATCTCCTGGCTCACGAAGTGGACTTCACCTACGGTGTTTTTTTTGGCTATGACGATGGATAAACAGCTGGTTAAAATACTTCCCGCGAGATCTTCCCGCGCGTATTGATGTGTCAAAGATCTTTATATATTAAAGCTCTTTGTGATGTGTACATTTCTCTGTTCCCGCTCTGGTTCCCGCATGCTTTTCTCTGCATATCGCGCGCACAGCACAGCGGAAACAGCACTGTGCTTGACATATTCAGGATGAAATTTACAACTATAGGCCGCTTCACGAAATGCTCGGTCGCTAAAAATTCACTTCGTGAGATGGACTTCTAAACTGGTTTGAAAGACAACGTACAGCTGCTTCAGAGAAGGTCTCGAGCGTTCACATCCACCGCTAAACTAGTTAATATTCTGTTAAAATGATTTCCACTAAAATGATTTAACGACATCATGTGAACAGGGTCCTATAGTTATCTCTCCCAAGCTTGATACTGTTATCATCAGTGGATCGACATACGAGATGGGTGCTCCTGCGGGGCCTGCGCATAATTGAACGCAAGAAATTGCACTTCAAGGTAAAGCACGATGATAATGACACTCAACAAAAAAAAGGTTCGCAAATCCCCTCCCCTTTTAGGATGCATTCAGGGGACAATTATTGCTCAAAATGGACTTGCCTATCCTCTCCTTTCTAAGACATCTTGACCGCTTGTACCTCCTTCCTCAACGTTTGTGTCTATGTTAAAAGTGTGGCACAAGAAGTTACGACGTCTTAGCAAGGAGATGATGGTAAAGTTTATTTTGTGCAATTGGTTCCACGATCTTTTATTATAGGGGAGTGAGCGAAAAGGGGTAATTTTTGTTTTGTTTTTGAGGATGATTATTTTTTTTTTATATTGGCGCAAAAAAATGAGGTAACAAACATGCCATCCCCTATACCAAAACATTCTTCACGTTAGGATGACGCCTCCCGACGTCTCAGGGTCGAAAGAATGGCAGCATTGGCAGAAATGGGCAGCTTTTTCGGATCCGCCAATGCATTTCAATTCACCTATCACTGTCGATCACTTTCTCGACCGCCCACAAATATTGATGATTTGTGTGCTACTCCTCATGTTACGTGTTGTGATATGCCCTAAGTCCCCCGCGGTCGATGAACAGACACCAACCAACATACTAAAGAAAACTATAAAAATGCACGGTCAAATAACTGCCCATTGTTTCCCAAGGCTGTCATGAACTCGTCCTGATATAAACACTGCAAAAAAAAAATAAAACAAAACAAAACAGCAGTATATACCATAAACTTGATTGGAATAATTGGTACACAGCCAAAAAAGATACATTTTTTCACAATTGTTTTTCTTTTAAGGCATTCGCCTCACGAATCCTTGGTACAGATGCGCCTGTCCTCTCTCTTTTTCTTGTCCTTCTCTCGTCCTCTGCCCCTCTCTATAATACTATTCATACCGTTTGTTAGATGCACAACATCTTATATCTCTTTGGTTGCATCTCCGTACTCCACCATTTCTTTATTTGTTACTTTTATCCTTAATCAAATTATACCTTATTCCATATAACGACTATCATTATTTTCTTTAGTGTAACTTTAAAGCCCATGTATAGTTTTGGTAAAGATTAAAGAAATGTGAATTTTGGGGGTATATATCATGACATATAGTTTCTATACACATTTCAAGATCATAGCATATTTTTCTACGAACGAATTCTTTTGAAAAGTTGAATTTGACCGTTAAATCGTATTTAGCGCCCTCTCTTGGTTATAACAATATTTTGCTTCTTATCGGGCATATAG
>BQKZ01005010.1:8136-21889 GCA_036244855.1 Temnopleurus reevesii | reverse complement strand
CTTGTTTTAGAAATACAAGTGCAGATGCATGTCGATTGAAGAATAAATCGATTTGAACGGTCATTTTCCCCAGACTCATTTCCTATTGCCCCATCTACCTTCATATTCTTATCGATCGTTCCTTGGCAAAATTGTTCACCCTATATAGAAAAGAACTTGATTCAATGAATACAAAGTCATTATCATTCAAATTACTAAATGTCTTCCTCGTGTGGGTTTTGAGCAGAGCGAAGTGGCTGCTACGATCTCCAGAATTCTTTTTTTTGGTTGAAGTCATTGATCTGAGTGAGGCTAGGATATCCACCTTAGATTGAGAGCTATCAAAATATTTCAATCTTTTTTTTCAATACAATACAGAATACCTAAAAGCCCGATATTAATTTCCATTTTGGGAAAATATTTTGATTGTAATATCCAAATTCTACCCAAAGGCTTTGACCGCTGCCCACATTACAAATTGGAACGCCCATTTCCGACTGTACCTGAAAATGTAACATCATAAGAAAACTCTTAATTCTGAATCGAGAAACAAACAAACCCTTTATTATTCTCTCTTGACGCTACAAATATTCAACGATATGTTGGTACACCAACTCGGGCAAAAGTATAACTAACACTGGGTAATATACTAACCACACAATCATTGGTTAACATAAATATGTCAGAATTTAGGTATAATTGCAAAATTCCACCATAAGTTGGTGATGTTTCAAACATTAGTGGACATTTTGTGGACAGTATGTTGCCGAGTATTGGGTCAACTTTTGTCCGACGTTGTAAATGTGCACAGACCCACCCACACTCACATTATCGCATTCATACACAGGCGAACGAACTCACATAATTTATACAAATGCAAACATACACACCTACGCACATCTACACACGGACACATACGCACACACACTTACACACGCACACATATATTTTGGTCGATTATGCTTCTATGTATTTAAGGAGAAATTACTGATACTGATTAACACACATCGATATGATTATCAGATTTATACGAATAACGGATGTGAAGGTTTCGCCCTAGTTCACCAACTAAAATGATATCGAATTCCAACGCGACCCACAAATCAGAAAAAAAATCATAAATCGTACATGGACCCGCAAAGTATCAGTGTTTTATTTTTAGCGAAACTAAAAGGTTTCCTGGTGTGGACCGGACTTGCGATCCCGATTTATGTGAAAATATTGACATGATAAGCTATGCAGTGTCCCTCACGTGTGCGGACTCTAGGGTATTATCGTATCAGTTACAATAGATAAAAGCGACAGAACTATGCCAACTTTCTTACAGATGGAAAAATGATATCAACTGACCATGAAGAGACACAATTTTTCCCCAATGGCAATTCTTGTTTGTCATATTCTAATTGTGATTACCCTCAGGGTTTGATTGACAGATTACTTTATATCTAGGATTTATCGGGTTAGAAAAGCGATTCAAATCAAAACAACAGAAACGAAACAACAACTACAAAATGATAATTTCAATTATTATTATTGTTGTTATTGTTATCATTATTGATATCATCATTATAAATTAAAAAAAAGAGTAATGACAAAGAATGAGTAATAATAACAACAACAACTTTCTTCGAAATAATTACAGCAATCAAAATAGTGTATAATAATGTATATATGCTAACAAGTGTCCTATATGCGGCTACCCAGAAAAGTCACTTTAGTTCTTATTAACAGGTCTTAAAGTGAGCCTTGTGATAACATTACAGCTGTTATTGTTTGTTTGTTTCTTTTTAGTTTCAGACATGCAATTGTAAACTTATGAATATTATCAGTCTCTTCCGAGTGTTCCAGCAGACACATGCGCTGTTTGCTAAATTGACCAGAATGTGGTTTATACTTCCAACCGGTCCCAAAGCATACCTATGTAGAGTGCAGGATATTGCGAATGCATTCTTTAATGTAAGAAAATCAAGGCCATGGATGGGTTTCGAACCACGAACCTTTGGTTGTAAGGCGAGAGTCAAAACCTCTACACCAAGACGCTTCGACAAAGCAAGCATGACTAAACTGAACTAAAGTACATTTTTACCCCTTTTGTGATGGCGGACAATTCAATGTGAAGCTATGACACGATTCTATTAAGGGGTGAGCTTTAATGGACGTGTTTTGACAGTCATTTCAGGGACCTTCACATCAAACACTCTTTTATTGAAGGGTGCCAGTAGGAATTCGAGAAATATGATCTCGTGGACAGGGGTGTATACATTTTACGCAACGGGCAGGTCATTAAACAATGAGACATTAAACAATTGCGACCCTGTTCTGTAACAAACTATCTAGAAATACATTAATGTTGTACTAATCTTTTATTGAGCTGTTTTGATAGCCTGAAATTAGCGAACCACTCATGCTAAAGTTTGTTCATCCATGCTAAAAGCCGCTTTCAAGAAAGAAAAATCACACCCTTTCTTAAATAATAACTGAGGTTAACTTACAATTAATAATTCAGAGGTGAAGTATTTCTTTCAATAAAAGGCTATAAATCATGCATATGATTCATTCAAGCTCGAATTAATTTTGGTCAAATAAATACTTTCCCCGAAATTCGCCATCAAATCTAAAAAAAGAATGAAAGAAATATGGGATAATAAATATTTCGTACACAAATATTTGATGAAGCTATTACGTGATATATCTAAAAGGTCTTCAGTCTCGTGGAACACGAGTTTTAACCAATGATTTCTTGCTGATAAATGACATCTTTTATGCACAGAAGTGAATTAAAATTTCAGAATCTAATTTTTGTGTATTCCTTTTTGTCATTCTATTGTCAAATATCAAAAATAACCTAGCATATACCCGATATTTTTTTTTTAACCAAGAGAGGGTGATAGATATTATTGAACGGTCAAATTCAAACTTAAAAAAGAATCAGTTCATAGAATATTTAGCCATGGTCTCGAAATGTGTGTAAGATATATATGTCTTGATAAAAATCCCTTATAATTAACACTTTAACATTTTACCAAAACTCGTTTGGGGTTTCAAGCATTTTATGTCCATCTTCGGCAGATTCGAATATTTTCATACCGTTTGTTTCACGACAGAGCATGATTCCATCAATCCTATTAATCGTTGCTATGTTAGGATGTATGCAACACAAAAATCTGGCCGCCAGTACTTCGTCAAAACGTTATGAACTGCATTTAAATATCCGTAACAAATCGAGTCCCTGCTTTACTTCCGTGCCAGGGAAATATGATATTCTACAAACGGTACATCAGCTATAATTGGTCCGCAATTCCCAGAATAACACTTCAAGTGCAAAATAGTTTTGATGAATTATATATCTTATCAACAATCTTTTTTTTTTTTTTACTTACATGATTAATTATTTAGTAGTAAGTCTGTGCGAAATACTGTATTCACCGTTCAATCTCCAAATTTCATCCCCTACAGTGTGTGAGCGTTCACTTTTATATGTTTCAAACACTTATGCTTCCTGAAGATAACTGCAAAATTGTAGCGACGTGCGTACGCTTGATTTTCGTCCCGAACAACCAGCAATTTATTTAATATTCTTTGCTAAAATCTAATCAATTTTCTAAAGCTAACTTGTTACTGGTGTCCTATTTCTGTCCAAGATTCAAATAATTCATTCTTGATGTGTTGAATTGAAGAAAAAAAAACACCTCTTCTTGGAATTTAGAATTAAAACAACATTAACGATTCTAACCGTTTTGTTATCTTGGTTAATGAGTTTGTAAGTTGAACATCGTCACATAGGGAAATTTAAACGGTTTGGTTTGTACAAGGAAATGTAAAAAAATTGTACACTTTGTGAGAAACATAATCCATTACAATTAGATTAGATATTCGAGAAAAATGACGTATTTCCCAAAATCGTTACAAATTTCTTTACTAACGTATTTTTTCTTTTATATATACTAAATAAATGACATCCTACATATTAGTGGAAATTTCGAGTAAAAGATGTTAAATTTTGCAATAAATCACTATTATTTGAGAAAATCACGTAGTTTCTTAAAATAACTAAGTATAAGGTAAGTAAATACGGGGGTACTTTTAATTATTTTATTGCTGTTATTTTATTCATATTATACTTTATCTATTATTATTATGTTTTTTTTACTATTATTTCCTTAAAACAATTTGGTATTTTTTTTATCGGTGGATAAAGCGACTCTTTATATACATTTTGCAAAAGAGATATAGGGGCAAATATTTAAACGACTGTATCAAAATACTGATTTTCAATACACCATATTAAATACGTTATCATGAGCAGTGATGAGGGTAGTCGGATGGTATGGCTTGCATCAGAGAATTTACAAAGCTTGCAATCAATATCAAAAGTAATTTCCTCTTTTGATCTGATTTATTGAAAATATGGGGCACATAAAGCGGACCACTCAACCGTTTGCATTTCATAATTTCATTCAAAAACATAAAGCGTTGTCACCGATACTTGAGAGTTGGTCTTATTCTACTATTTATCTCCCCAGCCCATCATCAATTTGTCTCTATATGATTCCAATTTTCAGGGGTGTGCGAAAACTGGAGCAGGTCTAACTATGGTAAATCTCCATCCCACCATTTATGATTATTGATTCAATTCTCAATTCTCTTCTGCACGTGCACTCGCCCCGAAGCATCTGATGGTGTCATGCAATTATTCCCGATGAGGCTGGAATCCTGACTGGTCATATAATTTGATCTTCTGCGTGATGAAATCCAATTAGGGCAAGAGATGTCACGATTGATGACAAACTCCGAGCTTCTCTTCGACAATTAAACCATTTTATTTTTCATAATATTTTTGTCGATGAAAGTCTTCCGCAAAAGGTGTCTTCGGTAAGTCTTTGAACGTTTTGTAATTCTTTGGAGCACAATCACTAGTGTACATTGTGTTTTTATGATTTATGATATGATTCTGAACGGTTTGACAAAAACAGTACTAAATTTTGTCACACTGGAATGTAATGTACTTGTGGATTGCGAAAATCATTACATCTTGGGTGTGCTAAAATTCTAAATATTTGTTTTCGTTAACATTCGACCATATATTATTTTTTTTTCTCGAAAAATAGCTTATTTTGGAGGAAATATAAAGTTATACATCGACACTTAAACCATTTTTAATGGAACAATGTATGGATTTGGTTCTCTTAAAATAACAAGTGTTGCTTTTGGTTAAATTTGAATCATGTAGCCTAGCGAAACCAATTATTTGATAGAAATTATAAAGTTGTAGACACTTTGATATTTAAAACAACTGTTATTAAGGCTAAATGAACATTAAAAAAATATATATATATCATACACTGTCATAAATTCGATTGATCAAATGGACTAGTGGCCAAAACGCTACTATCTTTATTGTAAATTACTTGTCACTAATGTTATTTTGTTTAATGCATACATTTAAAATCATAGATTAATATTTAAAATTTCATTGTTTCTAAAAAAAATTAAAATAAATCAAAGCAACAGATGTCGCTACCTCTTCATTTCATTTCATTTTACCAAAAAGCTAGGATGCGCGTTTTCAAGAAGCAGCAACAAAAACCTCACAAGTGCAAAGTCTATTTCCTAATGAAAGTGTTGTTCCACGAAACCCAATAGGAATGACATACTCACATTCACAGTGCTCGAATCCTCTTGATCATAGTCTAAAATCCTCCAGGCGCACCGTTTCGCTTCGATCTCCAAACCGACAATGAAATACGAGCACGAATCCAACTTTGCCGTGGGCGACGACCGAGAAATCGGCGGCGACAGCGGAACTACCTGAAATACACACACAAGCGAGAAGACAGAACGAAAAAAAATATGAGTTTTCCTGCCGATTTGAGCAAACTAAACGCGGGCTTGATCAATGCGTGTTGGTACTTGGAAGGGTATTTGAAGTACTACTGTTTTCCTTTAGTCAAGTGACAGTTTTGGTTTGCCTGATGAATATGCATGAGTTTTGATTGGCCAATCTAGGGGATAAGCTGCGGGAGGGTTTTTAGAAAGTGTGCAACGGTTAATTTGCATGCAAGATGAGAACACGTTTTATGGTGGTATTTTTGTTGGTATACCACTTTGGGGTGTAAGTTTACAACAGTCAATTTGAAATCTCTGTAATGTATACAGAAGTGGAATGAAATGCAAGGAGATGAAAATGACTTCAGGCAATGTCACCTTTTTGTGCTCTGGAAAAAATAAATCAGAGGGCCCTCTTTCTCTCTTTTTCTCTCTCCTCTCCCTCCCCCCCTCTCTCTCTCTGTATCTCCCCATCTTTATCACACACACATAAACACACACGCACGCACTCACCTATACACACATGCACACACGCCCACATGCTCACCCTTTCAGCTTTCTCTCTTTCTCCCTTCCTCTCTCTCTCTCTCTCTCCGCTCTCTCCCCTCTATACTACACATACACACCCACACACACACACACATACACACACACACACACCATTACACACCTGACACCCAATATTTTCATAAACACAAACATGAACATAACACACCCACCAGGTTTATCACACATATAAACCAGTAATTCACACACACGCCCATACATCTATAAAAATAGGCACACACGCCAACATACTCACTTTTTCATCTCTCCCCCCTCTCTCTCTCTCTCTCTCTCTCTCTCTCCCTATCTCCCCGTCTATACTATACTACACACACACACACCTGCACGCCCATTATTTTCATACACACATACACTCACATAACACACCCATCAAGCTTATCACACATATAATCCAGAAATTCACACACATAACACACACACACACACACACATACACACACACACACACAATTACACACACATGAACAAACACACTCACGTGAACAAAATGTACAAGTTATGCGCCACGCAAGATGAGTTTCATACCAACGGCTTTTGTAAATTTTAATCATTTCCCCAGAAGTGATTGACAAGCTTGCATCAAGTGAAGTCACAGTAGGCGTTTGCGTTTGAAAGAATTTCAGAGGCGTTCCCTGCTCAGCCAACAATTTTGTATGTTATTAATCATAAAATGTTTATATAAAACACATTAAGGTGTTCTTTCAGGTGAAAATGATCAGGGCATTGTATGTCACCACAAATCAATTTATATGTCCAAAGTAGTAACCCTTTGAGGAATGTATATTTATATACATACATGTACTTGAAATATCATTGTCATGATTGGACGTATTCGAGTGTTTTCCAATAAAATATAGTCAGTCATCTAACATCTTACACATTGCTCAGAAAGATATTTATTTGAATTGAAACCACTTGTTGGTTTTCTTAATTTCACTTACTTGAGATAATCTATTACTACTTTCTTCTTTTAAAAAATCCTTTTTGTGATAGAATTTGACGTTTTGAGTTTTTAATATGTATATTTTGTTGGTATATATACAGATTATTATTATTATCAATTTTTTTTCATTAGTAAATGTTAATTTGAAGAAAAAAAAAGCGAATAATGAAAGCACTATCACTTTTGAAAGGAAATTATTCATAGTTGATTTATGGGCAAAGTTGTAGATAATATTTCTTTGTTTGTGCAAATATCAAATACGTGGAACTACATATTATCATTGCGGATTACGTAACATCATAATTATATTCTTCACATGGCTCAATATTTGTAGATAATTATTGTTATCATCAGTTTTGCTCGAGGTTAAAAAAATATTTATCTGCACGGTGTCATTAGTGAAATCAGCAAGGGTTTATGTTTGGATAATAAATTTGTAAAGTTCGTAAAAAAATAAATTGAGAAGACGTGAAGCGATTTATTTTTCAATGCCGACGCTTCTTAATAGAGTAAAAGATCTTTTTCACAGCAAGTCTATTACTTTGTTTACTGAATGCAGCTTATTATTTTCCCTTTTCATTGTAATTAGTTTCATATTCGAAATCACAGCTTTAATCACAGCTTCAAGTGTTGAGTCGGGTTGATTCCACACAAATGGTAATGGAAAATAAATAAAGAATTCAAGTCCAGTTTGCATCATGGTGGTATAAATTCATTATAAATATGCAATATTTTAATGGTGTCAATTTATCAGAATAAGTGAAAATTTATGTTAAATCATTAAAAAGTGTCGATTTGTAACTTTAACTGAATTAACTTGAATTCGAACTCTAAACTATAAATGACATGATATAAAGTATTTCAGTAAAATTAAGCCCAACGCCAATTCAATGCTTCTTTGTAATGATGTTCATACCGGAGCCAGCTTGTGATTGTTGTGTCTGCACAGTTCAATACACGTGTGCATACGATACTATTGTCCATGACCCACTTTATTTTTCAAAAAATAATTTATACCGTGTTAAATCAATATTTTGTTTAATCGGTTGAGAAAATGACCTTTAAAAATCAAATCTTAAACGGAATATGCCAGATATATTTGCAATTTTGTTGATGCGGTTTCAGAGTAGGGTGGGATCAATCCTATCTTCTTGAAACGAAGGCTTCGATGTGATTTGAGACATAGTTCCCATCCTGAGCGATCTGGGGCCAATTGCTCGAAATGGTCTTGGCTATCCTCTTCTGGCTATAAGACGTCTTGACATCTTGTGCCATCCTCGTAACATAGACATGCATCGAAACGACTATGTTAAGAGGGTGGCACAAGAACTTAAGACGTCTTAGCATGAAGAGGATAGCTCAGACCATTTCGAGCAATTGGCCCCAGAACGACAAAATAATTCGATCTTTCATGTGATTGCCCTTTTGTGGTAATAATAATAATAATAAACACAGCATTTGTAATGCACCATCTATCTAGTTAAACTATTCCGAGGTGCAGAGGGATACAGTTATACAACAGAAACTACCCCCTCTATCGCCTGACGCAGCAGCAGCTAAAGCCTGATCACAAGAAAGATCCAACTCGATTTTTGTGCAAAACATAAAGGTCCAAAACCTTGTACAACTCTAGAAAAGTATTGAAGCAATACTAGCTATCAAAAGAGGGAATATTGATTATACAATTCGTTGTGCGTGATAGATTGATTGTGATTACGTACTACAAAAATAAAGGAAAATGTGTCATTTTTATTAAAAATATAAGTTTTTATAAAAAAGAATATTAATATCGAATTTCTCCGTTTTAACCCAGAGACCTTGGNATTCTTAATAGAGTAAAAGATCTTTTTTTCACAGCAAGTCTATTACTTTGTTTACTGAATGAAGCTTATTATTTTCCCTTTTCATTGTAATTAGTTTCATATTCGAAAAGCAATCAATGAAGCAAATAAAGAGAGCAAAATCTTTCGTAGACTCCTAGGATCATAATGAAAGTTGAAGTGCATTTCTCATTCCACAGTCATAATAATGATTTGGATTTATAAAGCGTCATTTGACAATGAAAATATTATAACAACACAAATTAGTAATATTGAACAGTGACATCACTAAAAATACAGGTTTTCCCTTTTGACAATTACTGAAAAATTAGAATAACCAGCTTGATTATTTGATGATGCACAGCAGAATATGATAACCATCTAATTTTGTTGACAATAATCATGATAATCTTTTCAATGGTCTTATCCAATGATCTACTTGCAGTATTGTTTTTATCACGCGTACGTCGAAAGTTGATAATTAGCGACAAGTAATAGTTTTAGATTTATATTTTGCTACCTCTATTCATATATTCTGAAATTTTGAACGTGAATTACAATTACAATATCATCAACAGGTCATAGGTGAGGTGCTTTTGTATTCAAAGCATTATATTCCACCCGTAACCCATTAATCTCACTTCGGTGGAGAGAGGAACAATATAGGTTACTTTCTTGCAGAGGGTAATCATGCCATTATTGGTTTGATATAAAAAAAAAAAAGCTTATCCACCTTTCATTAAACTTTTGTACTATTGGTATAGTCTTTTGATTACGATGACGAAACAAACGCTTGACCCTTTAATGAACGAATATCACTTACAGAACGACCCCGTTGCTGAGATAAAATTGCCTTTATATATTGTTATAATATATTATGTTATCATATATTATATTATTATGTTAAAGTCAACACTCAACAGCTCAATAAGTCGGGAAAATAAACATAAAACTAGGTATTTAGCACAGTATTTCATAATGACTATAATGTGTCCACTTTATCTTTTTTTTTTAATGATGAACACTCATTTAAAGCGTGCCACAGTGTATTATCACGGTGCTCAAGTTTAAGGGAAACCAACCCTAGGAATTATCGTAATTTCGTTGGATGATGACAAATCAGATTGAACAAACTCTGAAAATTTGAGCAAAATCGGACAACCTATTCAATAGCTTGGAATTTTCGAATTCTTAAAGATCTTACGGTCCCAACGAGCTGATAAGGACCCGTGCGAAATGCAACTTTAAAAAGAATGTGCGACGTTATGTTGCACAACTCCCCATTTATCCTGTCCACCAAATCTCACACTTTCTCACACTCTATTTAGAAGAATGAACATACGCCCTTCTTTTTTTTTTTTAAGTATAGCATGCCTTTACAGAGCGCCATCAATCGCAGGGAACGTGCTATTATTGAAAAGTTGACAATTCATAACTTTTGCATGGATTTCCTGATTCTGCTAAAATTTCACAGAATGTTCATTTTTTTGTCATTTCATGAGAGAAGGATACTTCCAAGGGTGAGTTTCCCTTTAATCACAGCTTCAAGTGTTGAATCGGGTTGATTCCACACAAATGGCAATGGAAAATAAAAAAAAAATACAAGAATTCAAGTCCAGTTTGCATCATGGTTAGTGGGTGGTATGAAGTCATTGTAAATATGCAATATTTCAATGGTGTCAATGCATCAGAATACATGAACATTTATGCTAAATCATTAAAAAGTGTCGATTTATAACTTTAAGTGATAATGATGTGGAGTTCCATAAAAAAGACATTCTGATATCAATCTAATGGGACAGACACACCTACAGGCAGATTCTATTCTGCTGCCAAACTGAATTAACTTGTTCGAACTCTAAACTACAAATTACATGACATAACATATTTCAGTAGAATTAAGTCGAACGCCAATTCAATGCTTCTCTGTAATGCTATTCATACCGGAGCCGGCTTGTGATTGTTGTGTCTGCACATTTGAATACATGGTGTAAGGTTCTTTTGTCTGTGGCCCACTTAATTTTCAAAAATAATTTAAACCGCGTTAAATCAATATTTTGTTTAATCGGTTGAGAAAATGACCTTTAAAATCAAATCTTAGACGGAATATGCCAGTCATAATTGCAATTTTGTTGATGCGGTTTCAGAGCAGGGTGGGATCAATCTGTTGGTGTGACTGCCCTATCTTCTTGAAACGAAGGTTTCGATGTGATTTGAGACATAATTTCCATCCTGAGCGATCAGAACGACAAAATAATTAAATCTTTCATGTGATTGCCCTTTTGTGATAGAAACTACCCCCTCTATCGCCTGACGCAGCAGCAGGTAAAGCCTGTTTCTTCTTCAGAAGATGATCACAAGAAAGATCCAACTCGATTTTTGCGCAAAACATAGAGGTCCAAAACCTTGTACAATTCTAGAAAAGTATTGAAACAATACTAGCCATTAAAAAGTGAATACTGATTATACATTGCGTTGTGCATGATAAATTGATTGTGATTATGTACTCAAAAAATAAAAGAAAATGTGTAATTTTCATTCAAAGTTTTTTTTATAAAAGCAATTAATATCGAATTACTTCGTTTTAACCCAGGGACCGTGGAACGCGGGGGGGGGGGGGGGGGGGGGGGCAGCTCCATTGGAATTTATAGTTGCAAGCCTATGGGAGGGTGGAAATGGTACACAGTCCCTATTCTCATCCTGTCCCCATTCCTTTCAAAGCGTTCCGATGTACCTATTAGGCTGGTTTTTGAAAATTGAAAACGTTTTTGGCCCTGAACTTACAAATTCGCTGATCTGATGGTGGGCCGACGCAGGCTAAAAACACAAAGGTGTGTATTATGCTTCGAGGACAAAAATATAATGTGCATCAACAGAAACATACAATTTTTTTTTTTTTTGCTTTGAATCATTTGAAAAAGTGCATCAACGAACGTCCTGCGATGCCATGCAGGGCAACCAGTACACATTGGGTACATTGCACTTCCGTAATTCTTCAACCCTCGATGTCTTCAGTTTCTGATTTATTCATTAAATCGGAATGGGATCGACAGGTAATATTCTCAACATCTCAACACACATTTCATCGAACGCTAGTCAATACACTCCCTTAAGGCCGACTCACACATTTGCGTTTTTAGCTTGCGTCGGCCCAGCGTTTTTTTAAAATTAAAAACGCTCCCAGGACGCACAGCACAAAGACACAAATCATACAGTGTACTGACGTTCGGCATACGCTCCTTGAGCGCAAGTCAAACGTCTGATCAGCGTATTCTGTGTGCTCGGGGAGTGTTTTTAATTTTCAAAAAGGTCTCGCCGACGCAGATTTAAAAACGCAAATGTGTGAGCCGGCCTTTGTCTGAATATGAACTATGATCAAATCGAATTCATGTGTAGTATAGTGGACATCTAAGCACATATTCCATCAGAATTGAGTAAATAAGAAATACTTAGAGTGAGCTCGAATGCAAACCACCTACATACCAGGTCGGTTATGCTGCCGAGACCTAGTATGGATCCTCCAGTTACTCCTCTCCATCATGCGAAAGTCTACATTAATGTCAAATTAAAGGAATTGGGAATCCTTACTGTCAATATACATTTCCGAACATCTGAATTTTTCAATTTAAAGCTAGATGAAATAATTTATTATTTCTTTCCTGTCTCTCCTTCCTTTTTAGTTTCTTTAGTTATAATGTTTATTGTATCTTCATGTGTTTTTGTTCTACATTGATACACATTTATACAATTTTGTAAGTTCAATGGGGGAACAGCAATTTACAAGCCCAGTTTTTTAACAGTCCCCTCTTCAATAGAGTGTTTATGCTGTTGTTAAAATGTTAATTGATTTACGTACAAAGTTTGTGTCAATTTTCTAAAATTCTTCTCTATAATGTGATGACCAAATTGATACTTATAACATTCGAGTTTTAAAAAAGCAACCCAAAAAAAGCGAAAAAAGGTAAGCTTTGTTATGTCAAAGTAGTAAAACAAATTCCGCTTATTTCGTGATATGCAATAAACAAGCGCCATAATACAAAAAAAGATATTTCGAAGAAAAATATGTAGACCACAGCTTGAATAGAAGTTTGAATTCTACAACAATTTATTTTACTTCTTACCTCCTTATTTCCTTTTGTGAAAAGAAGCGCTTCTCTTCCCGATGGAAGTTTTTTTTTGTTAATGAGAGATATGTCCGGCGGCAATATTTTGTATTTTGTTACCAAACAAATTACAAACTAATGTTTCTCGTTTGTATGTTACGTTAGTTTGCCGCAACGAAGAAAACGTGATCTGGATATAAAACCATTAGAAGCATTCTAGCAACTAATCAGAGCAAACAGAAAAGAAGAAGACTTCATAGTCAGAACACAAAATTCACAGGCCCGTATTCCGATAGCGAGGTTTAACCTAACCCTGGACTAACTCATTGTTATTTAAACCCGGGCTATTCAAATGCATCATTGGATACCTTTAAGAAAGCCATGAAAACTCTTCTATTTGACTAATAAGTTTCTTTTATTTCTTTATTCTTCTGTTGATGTAATTTGTAAAGCGCTCTGGAACCATACCTGTGTATTGAGCGCTATATAAGTATCCATATTGTATTGTATTGTAT
>BQKZ01005009.1:17097-44758 GCA_036244855.1 Temnopleurus reevesii | reverse complement strand
GGGAGTGGGAAATCAAGAATAATGTCTGAGAGTTCAGATGACGATGATAGTGAAAATGAATACCTGCAGGCTTACCCCTCTCCCAAAATGGAACGTTCTAAACAAGAGGATTCATTGTAAGTGTTTATGAAGTCTTCTAATATTTTTTTTCTACCATTTTTTTACCTTTACAAATTAGCTGTAAAATTATAATGAAAATAGTTCAAAAACAAGAAAGTGGAATTGATGACAATTATTAATTATTTATGCATGTTTTGCCAATTTGCATGGATATACATTGACTCTATTTGCAATAGCCATGGAGGATATATGATGAGAAAAATGCAAGTTTTTTTTTATAATTGTTTCAACTTGTTTTATTGTATTTGTAGCATTTCCACCTGATTCAAAAATAAAAGCTCTGTTGACATATATCCTAATTTTTTGATGGTTGATATAATTGTAATTTAGTTCCTATTCATCTTTTTTTAAGTATAATGTGCATTTCAAGATAAGATTGTCCTGTGACGTCTTTTGATATAAAAAATACAGTACTGTCTACCATCTCCCTCATATGAAAAATTCAATATAGGAATGATAAATCATAATAGAGAGGAAGTAATGAAATCAAGTCTTCTAGAGTATATTAATATTACCTATTCAAGAATTGATATTTTCTTGGCTATTCAGTATTATATTTTTCTATCAAATATTACTATTGTCATTGAGTTGGGGATATTCTTGGCATTGAAATTTAATTCTAAAAATTATCTTAATGTCACTTGCAAAATGATCAGAAGAGCATTTTCATAAAGTAAGTACAAATGCCCACATTAAAGAATTCTTTGTAATATTGATGTGTCATGTACATTTTGTTTTATTCTGTATTTTTCTTCTCTTTGAGAAGCACCCTCAAGTCAATACAATTTAAATTAAATGTACAGTGATTTTGATATGCATGCTTGTGTATAAAAAGATGGTAATACATTATAATCTATGAATATGTATATTTGTATAGTCACTTTTTTGTTTGAACCTGTTAAATAGAAATCTTGTTTGTTTTACAACTTTTGTTGAAACTGATATTGTGAAAGATGTTTGCTAAAATGTATTTGCAGTTTTTGTCATTCTGTCTGCCTATAGGAAGTTGTTTATTGTAATTTACGTCTGGAAATTGTACTGAGAGTCAGTTTTTATTTCTTTTGCAATTTTAGAGTCTTGCTTTGGAAAATGCATGTAGCGTCAAATTCTTAAGAGCTGCTTCACTGTTTGTGGTTGACATCTTTTTCTATTTTTTTTTATCTCCTGATTGCTCACTTGTTGCAGTTTTAAATATTCAGTCTTTAAAAGTATGTGTAAATACAGCTAAACTGCCTGGGAATTAATCATAATTTGTGGTTCTAGAGCTTTATTAGTAATGTATATTTTGCTGAAAATTTTCTTTGAGAAACCTTCTATCGTGATAATCATTTAATCAATGTAATAAGGACAATTTCTTTGCAAAAAAAGAAAGGGGTAAATATCTATTATATAACTTAGACTCTTTCTCCTGATCAAAGAGAATAGCTGTATTTTCATTATTTTATGTCTTTAGAATATTTTAGAAAGGTCTTGGAGATGTTTTCCAGTATAACCTTAAATTTTTACTTTCCTTTTCTTTGTAGAATATACGAGAGCCAGATCACGAACCCCAGACGGAGCAGGTCACCATCCGATCGTGAGCGTCTTCCTATCCCCGTCCCAAATGAGAGGCCCCCACCCCCATCTGGTACCAAACCCTCATCCCTCTCTCCCTCATCACCATCCACCGCCCAGCCCACCCCTCTGAACAGGAGTCCACAGCACCTCCTCCATACCAAGCCAAGAGCCTTACCACATAGGCATCCACAGGATGGGCATGGGCTCAACCATGTGGGTGCAGGGGTGGAGAGACTGCACCATCCTGGAGGGAGTGAGGAGGAGGATAATGGGGATTATGAAGTTATGCATGGAGAAGGAAAGGTATTGAGGCCTCATTTTTTATTCATTTTTGGTTTATTGTCATTTCAGCAACAAAATACAATATGAGATTCAGAGTCAGAATACAAATAGAAGGAAAACCACAAAAGCACACTTCTTGAACGATTAAAAAAATTGATGCAAGGCAGTTTACATTGAATTAATATTTCTTATTGTAATCTAGTCAAAGAAGCAGAAATAGATGTCAGATAATTCTGGCTTCTAAAATGATAAATTCAAATTTCTTTTCTTCTCATAATTCTGAATTCTTACAGTAGCCCTGTCACATGTTAGACTCAATTGCCATACAGATTGTGTAAAATAGGCAGATTTCACTTTGTAGTGTTAATTTACCATGTTCATCACATGTGCTATTAATAGACTATTGAGTTATTGAGAAATGTAGAATGAATTTATCGTACTTGTGACTTGCTATTCAATTTTCAGGAGAAATTTTTTTTTTAACCACTTAACACTATGAGCAAAATTATCTGAAATGCTACAGGTTGAGGAGGTAAAGGCAGATGGGTCGCGAACTTTGACCTTCTCCAATGGAACAAGGAAAGAGATCAGTGCAGATGGTCAGACCATTATCATCTCGTTCTTCAATGGAGACGTCAAACAGATTTTACCTGACCAGCGAGTGGTGAGTTTTTGTGTGCTAATGGGGTCACAAATTTGATTTAGGGGATAGAGTAATTCCCCATTTTGATCTCGTTGTTCAAAGTAATGAATCTTTCTTAATGTCATGCATGCCAGCCTTTATATCTTTTTAAGCTTATGTAGATATCCAATCAGCTGAAATAGAAATAGTTCTTAATGAGAGAAAGATCGATCACAAAGACATTTTCAGGTCATTCATCTGAGATGGAAGCGCTGAATATAAACAATATCCCAGAATATTGTCAACTTTGTTGATGTTTTAGTATGTTTTAGTATGTGTTAGTATTTAGATGATTGTAATAATTGGGATGATGATCAAACCATTATTTTTTTTTCTCCATGGGGATAATGAATTACCCTACATGACCAACATGTTGAGATTATGATTATTTTTAACTTTAGTAAGATCTGATTGGTAATAAATATTCCATCCCTTTCCTTTTCAAGAGTAAGCGTGGAAAACAAATATTTTAACATTCAGTAAGAAATGTGTTAATATTAAAACAATCATCAACCCTGTTATTCATCCTAAAAAGCCAAAGAGGCACACGCACGCACTGTTATACACTTTCAATGCAATTTCCGAGTTGTTTATGCAGATGCAACATATCCTTACTTTGATGTTGATTGTAGCATACGGGATAGATATGTACCCTGAGCAGTTCTTTAACATTTTTTTGTTTCATTTCAGGTGTACTATTACTCAGAGACAAAGACTTCTCACACGACATACCAGGATGGCCTGGAAATTCTTCAGTTCTCCAAGTAAGTCCAAAACATTCTGCTTTTGAATATTAGCACTACTAGACTGGGGAAGGAAAGGAGGGGTATATTTAAGACATGATTAGTAATATTTTGGTTTGTATATACTTTATGAAAAATATTATATGCATCATCACTACCATCATCAGCATAAATTTTAAAATCATTGTCATCATCATTATCAACATCATTGATTGAAAGCAAGCAGCTTATGACTAAAATCCTCCCATGCAATGACTGTTAAATTATTATTCTATTTATATGTTATTTTTGCATTTTGAAGCATAGGGGAAAAAAAATTAATCAATCATCAGCATCAGCATCATCAACATTGTAATCATCATCAGCATCATTGCCGTTATCATTTTCATCATAACATTCATTTTCGCAATCATCAACATTATCATTATCCCCATCATGATTACAACCATCATCATCATCTCCGTCAATATCCTCATCATCATCATCATAACCATCACCACCACGAGACCACCATCTACATCATATTCCCCCATCATTAATATCATGAACACTATCTCTATAATTTTCATTTTCGTCACCCTCTTCATCATTAGCACCAACATCATTATTATTTTCATGTTCACCATCAATTGATTTTAATAAGTCTCATCATAATCAAAACCACCATCACCACCATTATCATCATCATCGCCAACCTCTTCGCCATTCTAATCACTACCATCCTAATAAAATATTTATTCTATCATTTCCATAGCAACCAAACTGAGAAGCACTACCCAGACGGAACCAAAGAGATCACCTTCCCCGACCAGACGATCAAATACCTCTTCCCTAACGGCGGTGAGGAGAGTGTATTTCCAGGTCACACTGTTACCATCACAACCATCATCGTTATCGTCATCATCATTATCATCATTATCATCATCATCATCATCATCACCAACATCATCATTTATGTTCACCATCAATTGATTCACCATCCTCATCGTAATCACGACTACCATCACCACCATCATTATTACCATTATCATTATCATCATCACTATCATAAAAATAATAACCATTATCATTATCATCATCACCATTCTAATCACTCCCATCCTAATGATTTGTTATGTCCCTCATCTTTGCAGCAATCAAACTGAGAAGCATTACCCAGACGGTACCAAAGAGATCACCTTCCCCGACCAGACGATCAAGTACCTCTTCCCTAACGGTGGAGAGGAGAGCGTGTTTCCGGATGGCACCGTCCTGAGAGTGGAGCCCAACGGTCATCGGGTCATGGAGTTTCCTAATGGGCAGAGAGAGATCCACACAGATCAGTACAAGGTTTGTTATTTTCTATTTACTCCTCCCTATCTACAAGTACAAATTTATCACCCTTAATAATTTGTTAATCTTCAGTGATTTGTACAAGCGATACAGCAATGCAGTAAATATTTTGATTCATGACATTGATTTTTTTGGTAGAAATTTGAATTGCATCATAATCCTATCTCTTAAGAAATTCATAATTACTCATGGTACATGAGAAGATTCATTTATTTAACTGCTGTGGCTAAGTGGTTAAGATCCACATCTTCCAATTATGGGTTTGAATAATTGACGTGAAGTTGAATTCAAAGAGCAGGAAGGAATGCCATAAAGATTAGATAAATCTGGAAACTTTGGATCAAAATTGACTGATCTTGATTCAGAATTGGGACTTTTGTAGTTTTTAACCTTCTTATTTCCAGGTACTTATCTCAAAATATTTGGTAAGATCTAATCTAGGAATTTTCCTAGCATGTCTAATCTGTTGCTCATAGCTTTATTATGTGATATTGATAGTATGGAAGAAAAACGATTTTAAATAAACGGTGTTTAATCGTTCTCTTATGTAACCTATTAAATTATGTCTGTATTTGTCTTCCATGAATAGAGGAGGGAGTACCCCGATGGCACCATGAAGACAGTCTATCCAGATGGACGACAGGAGACCAGGTACTCTAGTGGCAGGATCAGAATCAAAGACAAAGCCGGCAACATTGTTGTCGACAGAAAAGCTTGAATGACAAGAAATACGATAATGTTTTCACAAAGTCCTGAGCTTCGAGATAAGACTGGTGTTATTGTCATCAATAGAAAGGCCTAAACCACAAGACAATGCTGGCATTGTTGTCATTGATGCAAATTAATACTGGAGCTTCAAGACAAAGCTACTACCCAAGTTTGGAGGATTGGATGAGCTATGGACTTTGCTGTTGATAAAAAAAGAGGTCTGAGATACATGTTATTACTGAAATCATTTTCATAGCAATGGAATTACCTGAGCGTTGAAGCAAGGCTGGTAATGTTGATAGAAAGGCATGAGCTAGAAGACAATTACTCAACAATATAATGAAAAGGAATGTCTGCACTTCAAGGTTATGCTTGTAAAATTGTCATTGATAGAAGAGCTGAGCTATGATGCTGATTACATTTCCATCAATGGAATGCACTAAGCTGCAAGGCTGTACTGAAACATTGTCGCCAAAAGAAAGGCCTATGCTACAAAGAAGTGTTTGTGATATTTTCATTGATAGATAGGCCAAGCTATGATATAGCGCTGGTAGTGTTGTTATGGCAGATTTGCAGAATGAGTTGCCACTTTCATTGGGAAGTTAGAAATTCTTAGCTTACTCAAAGTGACAAGCTTATCTTTGAATGATATACTCAGTATCATCATCATTAATTCCACCATCATTATTGTTATTATTCATCATCATCAACATAAACATCATAACCACTATCATTATCATCATCATCACCACCACCNTTCATATAACTTATGGTGCATTGTATTTTTTTGTGATTTGCTGTGTATAGTGAGCTGTGCTCTGTGTTTTGTGACATATACATTTTTATCTAAAAAGATGCTTGAAACTTTTCTATGTCTATTAGATTATTAATCATTGAGTATAATTTTTTCCCCATATTTACTGTTTTACTGTAAAAGTGGTTTCTTTCGCGGTGGTTTTAAATTTGTGCTTTTTGCGTTTTGATGTTGAACCGCGAAATTAACCTCGCGCGAAAATGTTTTGAAAAACATGCGAAATTAAATACGCAAGGAAATGTCCGAAACCCGTAGCTTGTTACAACGCTATCACGCCTCACAAAGATTTTGCGCATTGCATGTATCAATGGCCAACACACACACACACACACACAGTATAGCGTTATCGCGTAATGTAGGTCAACTCCTATGCGGTCATTGTGCTGTAAATTATAACTGGATTCTCATGTGAAAAAAACAAACATTTTTGCCGACTGTGAATTCACAAATTTTTCAGACTGCGAATTTAAACACACATGAAAAAGTCGGCACCGATCGGAACCGTGAAAGTTTCTGGACGCAAAAGAAACCACTTTTACAGTAACATGTTCCCACAAGCTAATCCTCTATGTCTGACACAAATTTGACTGCCAGAATAGATTCTTTTTTTAAATTTACATTTCATAGCATGTGCTATAAAATTATGACATTGCATTTGTTATTACATCTGAGTGCAGGAAAATAAATGATGATAGCAGATGTGCCAACAAGTCCAGAATATATGTGATTGAAATTGAAATGTGAATTATCTAACAGCCGAGCCAAATATTGTCTCAGGAACCATGGGCATCTCTGACTGCAATGGTGAGTGAATTAGAACTTGCCAAGAGTTTGACAATTTATTGAATTGTCTTCTGTTGTATTTGATGCATAGAATCTCAATTCTAATCATTTAATTGTGGACAAAAGCTTTTGATGACACTTTTTTAATGAAAACAAAACAGTACAAAATTACTACTAAGGATTTGAGTACCTCCTTATCTACCTCTTTTTAAATATCATTTGGATGTTGTGAATCAAATGACACTCAATTTGGGAGAAATCCATATGATGATTGCCAAAATAGTATGTGTGTCAAGTAGACTTTGTTTCCTTACAGCTGACTATGCAATGAAAGTACAGATAACTCTGCATAAGCCAAATCCTTTGGGACCAGGAAAATTGTTTGACTTAATAAAATATGTAAATAACACAGGTTTCAAATAATTTGTCTAAAGAAAAAGTACCTCATCCTGGGCTATTATTCAACGGGACTATAATTCATTGTAACATTTTTACCTCTGATATTAAAAGAATCTGTATGTACAAGGCATATCCCCTAGTGCATAATGTAATCCAATATGACTTATTCAGTATTTTGTTTGAATGTATTTTTTAAACTGAGAATGAAATAAATGATAATTGAAATGGAAATTGGAAGGGCTATTTCCTTTTAGAATAATTACCTACTCGATATTGGGTTATTGCAGATTATCTGTAATCTGTTCATGGCTGAAGAAATATTCAGCATATTTATTGAATACAGTGCAGGTTCAAGCTGTTTGAGGACAAAATATTTCCCCTTTTTATTTAAATTTTCTTGTCTCTTGCAATTCATGTCCATTGTTAATCCCACAAATAGCACATTTCCTTTAGTACAAATGGAAGATTAACAACTGTTTTTATGACTCCGACAATTTATTGGTTTTTTTTTTGGGGGGGGGGGGCTTTATATATATTGTAAACAGTACAATCAGATCACTACCAAAAATGGGAATAAAGATTTGATCTGCCTTTGTTTATCATTTTTTATTTAGTCATTGTGATTGTAAAGAATTATGAAATTATTTAATGCACAAGACATTATTTTATGACACTGTCCACAAGACAAATTGCTATGATGCCTCAAAATCATGGTCCTGTGTGAAATAGAAATTTGGCCTATTGTTTATTTCTTTGTTCAGATGTTTTTGTTTTGATATATCTATATATATTTTTATTTTTTCTAAGGTATCTAATTTATGTATTGTGTCACATGTATGCAAGAAAATTGTTGTTGTTTTGTAATGCTCAACATCTTTACCTTTTTGTTGTGTTGTTCTTTTGTACTGCCTTGTCCGGATTGATGATTGTCATTGATGATTGTCAGTAATGAGCTTCCATGGACATTTAATTTTAGGCAATACCTAAGACTCTTTTCTAAAATTGCTAAGTTTACCAGGTACAGTGTAAAGCCCCAATTATACATAGAAACCCCAATTAAACATGAATCGACATGACTTTTTGTCCCGGACACAATTGGATAGATTATGACAAAGCATTGTGTTGAGTAATGTTGAATTCGGGCTCCATGTGAATGGGGCTCAATATGGTGTATGATATTAATCGAAATAACCACCGTATATCTATCCTTACAGATCAAATTATTGTGAAAAGTAA
The DNA here is from genome assembly GCA_036244855.1 of Temnopleurus reevesii. Classification (NCBI taxonomy): domain Eukaryota; kingdom Metazoa; phylum Echinodermata; class Echinoidea; order Temnopleuroida; family Temnopleuridae; genus Temnopleurus; species Temnopleurus reevesii. Next base: position 36,102 of record BQKZ01005009.1, on the reverse strand, counting down.
TGTATAAATGAATACTGTTCGCCAATGTATATACATTTTCTTTATTTATGTACATTTGTAAAAACAATTAAATAGAATTTATGAAATTGTTAATTTCTAAATGTGTATGGTCTTGTTTTGCTTGTTAAAGAGAAACATAAAAAGAGAAGTGAAAGCCAACTTTTGATCCAAACAAAATTTGCCATTTATGTCAGGAACAAAGCAACAAAGAACAGTTTGCCGAGTAATGGCTACAAGAATATGAGTAAAAAAGCGAAGTGAGCCAAAGTAGTAGGCTAATTGTGAGTCTGAATTATCGAGTAACCATTGTGAAAGAAATGTAAGGAAAAGAGTGATAGAAACTAGAGTATCATTAGATAAGTGAGGAATTTATAAACATTAATGTTAGATACTTTACATGGGAAATATGTATAGGACTTGAAAGGCAAAGAAAAGCCTATGAAGCTTTCAAATTATTTTCAAAATGACTTTTTAAAAACTTCATATGCCCACCCCCCACCCCCAACTCACAAAGTCACGTACATGCTTGCACATAAGAAATTACCCCCTATTTCAGAGGTTTATGTGGGAAATTTTGCAAATTTTTCAGGTTTTTGGAAAGGAAAAAAGAGGAGAGAAAGAAAATAACCTCTAATTACAGTTATTTGGAGGAATAATCTTATAAAAATTCTACAATTTTCAGGATTTTTTCCCAGACTTGCTCATGAAAAAATACCACTATTTCAAAAAATCTTGAATGCTTATGTGGCGTAGTTGAACAGGTGGGGGCGCGGTTTATATGTCTGAGAAGGACAAACTAGATTTTAATCCATTATGAGGATAAATGAGACTGTCTCTCTTTAATAATCTTTACATCTGGCAAAAGATGGTAGTTTTGTCAGAATGACAGCAACATTTGGCAGATAGATGATAATGATGATGAGAATTATAAATATACATGATTTGGTCACAGTTGATCATTATGGGGATGATAAAAGTTATATCAGCGATGAGCATATGGATGATAGTAATAGGATAATGATAAGAGCACATGTATGATTTTTTGATGATGTGGAGCAGAATGATGATGATGATGATTAGAATGAAAGTGATGAGCATAATGAGAATGATCATTGTGAATATGATGGGATGAAAGATGATAGTGATGAATGGCGTGCATAGCCTTGAAAGGGGTGGAGGGGGTAAGGGTTCGGGTACCCCCCCCCCCCCCTTGTAAAATCTTTATAACAATCAAAAGTCTGGTGAAAAAGAAGCAAAAACCCATTCTTTTTTGCATGTTAGCTCATCTATTTGAACATTTTTTTTTTTACATCTGACCCAGGTCAGAGCTAGGGGGCACCAAAATTGCTGAAGAGGTGCCAAATGTGAGCTGATGACAGATTTGTTTTTTTTTTTTGTTGTTGTTGTTGTTGTTGTTGTTGTTGTTGCTTGTCAGCTCGAAGGCTATAAAATGTCTCAAAATCCTACGTGCGCATATTTTTAGTGGTTAGCTCTTCAAAATATAAGGATTTACCGGCGCTTTTTCTCCATTTACGTAAACTCTTATGAAGCATTCATTTTTGGTTTGACGATTTGCGAACACCAATTTTCCTTCCGATCCACAATTTGTGGTTGTGAATTCAGGCGATATCAGCGGAGAAGTTTTCCTGCACACACCCCTTGAAAATCCAGAAAAATGGTAATTATCACGTCGAAAACTGATTTTATTGCATGCAATCATATTTATTAGACAAATGAAAAGTCATTTATTAATAATATTCTGAAATTGTAAATGTTTTGCTTTGAATTGAACGCAAATCGGTAAGATAAAATGTCTTTTCCTCAAGCTGCTGCGGTGCATGACGACATGTCTCTACCGCTGCCGCTGCTGCCCCGAGCCACTCGCTTTCTCGCCCGCTCAAGCTCTCGCCGCCCTGACTGAGAGCTGCTGCTGGGCTGTGTTGAGTTCTGCTGGTATTGATCTTGACTCAGGTGTGGACTGTATGCAAATTGCACTGTACTAGACTAGGCAGGGGTTGGTATGCAGGAATTTTATTATTGATTGAGCAGTACCATGCCCAAACGTGCTATCTGATCTCCTTTTTTTTCCTTCGTATCGCTGTGTAGTGTAGTGTGTAGCCGACGCGTGTCTGCATTTATGGGAGTGGCTGGTGGATATCTGTTATTGATGACACAGGCGGTAGTGCCAGTGGATTGACCGGGGACTGATAATATGATAAGCCAAGGCCAAATTGTGAAGTAAGCGACCTCTCGAGTCCCGCGCACATAATTTTTTTATGTACAAAGCAGGCATGGTACGAAGTCTACGTAGCTCAATCAATATTCCTGGCTGCTGACTAAACAAATGAACGCAAGTCTATGGAGGGGTGGACTATTTCATAAGAATGCCATATAATAATGCCAAGCATTATCATGGCATACACTACAAGTACAACTTAAAATTTAATTGGCGATTTGGCGGTGCAGCAGTGTAGGAATGCTTTTACAAGACTTATGATTCCTTTTTTTTATTAGGGGAATTAATTGTTCCACCCTTGCGATTTTATGAGGGCTTGACAAGTGAAGCTACAGGAAGGGGTGGAATGAATGAAAATGCCCCCATCATCATCAACAAAGGAAAAACACACACAAAAAAAAGACAAAACAATCCAGTCATGCCTTGAATTTTGACAAGAAAAAGAAAATGATAGAAAGATAAAAGTCTTACTCTCAACTAATATCCAATATTGGCAGCCATGTTTGATTGTATTGTTTAACATTTCTATTTCCAGTTGGTTCTTGTGCTTGGAGATCTCCATGTTCCGCATCGGCAGAGTGGCCTGCCTGCAAAGTTCAAGAAACTCCTGGTTCCTGGGAAAATTCAGCATATCTTATGCACTGGGAACCTCTGCACCAATGAATCCCAAGATTATCTCAAGACTCTTGCCAGCGATGTACACATTGTCAGAGGAGATTTTGATGAGGTAGGTAATATGTGCGGTGGATCTCGCCAAGGTTGAATTCATTTGGATTGAGAAAATATCTTTGTCTTAGAGAAACTTTAACCAAGTACTGAGGGTTAAAAATGTAGACTATAAAGAAAAGAGCATTGAGACCTTTTCATTACCAGAAGCCCAAGTTCAACTACAAGCATTGTAGGCAAGGTTTTATTGGGATTCAGAAAATACTTTGGAAATAAAGGGAGTTATTTCAAACATGCCAACATTTACAAACTCCTTTGTCAATCCCTATATTCAAATTGTGTAACTGTCGAATCTGGTACCTTTTTTAAACTTTAATCATTATTAAACAATGTTAGGCAGGCCTATTTTGGCTATTGATTTTTAACAAAATGTGTGTTTTTTAGTATGATGTTGAATCTTGGTGTTGGTGTTCCCCCAAATCATCCAATTTATTCAATCATAAATAGCATCATTTGTATCACGAAATAAATTGTTTTTACTTTCTGTGTTTGCATCCGCAGACTGTGTCTTATCCAGAACAGAAGGTAGTCACTGTTGGTCAGTTTAGAGTTGGCATCTGTCATGGTCATCATGTGATTCCATGGGGTGATGTAGAGAGTCTGTCCATGGTCCAGCGTCAGCTCGATGTCGATATCCTCATCTCCGGTCACACGCACAAGTTTGAGGCCTACGAACACGAAGGCAAATTCTACATCAATCCTGGCTCTGCCACGGGGGCATACAGTGCTCTAGATTCGTAAGTAGTTCACAAATTAAAAAAAATCACACCATATCCTTGATGCTGGTTTGAAATTTACATTCACGATGGTAAATTTTAGTCAGCCCAAGCTACATGTAAGCCACAGGGGCAGGCAGTTCTTGAGAATCATAATTAGTTTACAACGTCCCGAAAATTCTTTCAATATCCTTGTTCTGGGTGCGAATTTACATCATGATCAATTTTACCTGAGCCCAAGGGGAGCAGAGAGTGCTCAAGACCTGTCTGTTTTGAGTGATACAGTGAGACTTCCCCAAATATTACCTAGCATCATTATTTCAGGTCACATGCTTGAGGCATGTTTGAGGTTTTTAAAAACTCAAGGTCAGCCAAGGGACCATTTAAGCGTTCTAAAAAAGGGGAGGCCCAAATTCTTCATCAACCTTGATGTGTAAAATATCCTAAAAAATTCATGAAAAGTATTCATTGATACTATAATCAACAGCTAGGTGAAGTTTAAAACTAACATGGTGAAAACAATTCTGAATAGAATACAGATTCAAACAGCCCCATCAACATAGCGCTGTGTGATACTCATAAATTGAATTTAGATGTTGGATAATGCAATCCAAAAGGCTTTGGCTATGACATGCTGGGTAGCATTATGATTACATATTGTTGCACTTCTCTGTTACAAGATGTATTCAATTTTGTCCTCTTCCTCTTTGCAGGAACACTGTCCCATCTTTTGTACTAATGGACATCCAAGCTTCAACAGTCGTCACATATGTCTATCAGCTCATGGGTGATGATGTAAAAGTAGAAAGAATAGAGTATAAAAAGAACTGAAATATTATGGATGAGAAGATGCATTCCAAAGATGTTATACTGGGGTCATTTACTGTCATATGGGGTGTTGCAAGAAAGTTGTGTTTAAAAGATTGTTTTCATAAAGCTAGAAAGTTGAGATCACACCATTGTTTCTGTAATGTAGTCAAATCGATTCATGTTTGCCCCAAGACAAACATCACAATAGTCAGAATGTGAATTGCACACATTGATGGTGCTAACAAATGTTGTAGCTTGTCCGTCCTAGCTACAAGCACTGCAAGTGTTGCTTGTTCCATCTATTGAAATGGTATTGTTTGTGATCAAGTGAACAAAGATTTTCTTATTGAAATCTTTAAGAAAGCTGTGTGCATAACGTTTGACTACATTACGGAAATGCCCTATTGTCCATCATCTGTTTTTCATGTGCAGATTGAATTATACACATGGCCTGTACCTCTAATAAGACTTGCATGCAGTAATGATGTTGATTGGCCAGTGCTGTTCATCCACAACTTTTAATTGATCTCAATTTTCTTGCAACATTAAGTGACATATACAAATTGGGATCCTTGCAGTTTTTAATGAGCTATCACTTGGCAACATGCAGAGCAGAATTCACTTATCGCCCCTAAGGAAGATATTTGATTACCTGCTTCATAAATAAATTGTAAAATGATCATGTATCAAAATTTAACAGCAACTTCTCTCCAAAGTTGCCAGTTTAGAGTTTGCCCTGTTCACCGAAGGTTGATACAAATTGAATGAAATAGAGATAAACTCATTTTTATTCAAGCAGCATGTTAGGGTTATTATATTTCCAGTGGCATCCAAGCAGTATATATGCTCTAGAAACTTTAACCTGCCATGCAATGTCATTTTTGTAACTTGCCTCCAAAATAGGGCAGATTAATCTAACAAAGTTTATTGATATTTCAACTCCTTTTATCCGTAAAATTAATAGAGTTACCACCCATTTTGGAATATCGATGATTGAATGTTGTACAGTTTGAATAGTTGGACCAAGTGAATTTGTTTAAAAAAAAGCATATGAATCAAAACCTTGTACTCAGCCATTTACTTGGGAAATAAATCCTGAATTTATGGAAGATTGCATCTCATTGATCCTGATATTCAGAATGGTTGTGAGTAGCTGGCCCTGGTTATGTCTACATACTTAGGGGGTGTTGTTCAAAACTTGCAATTGATCGCAAGTTACGGTTGATGGGAACGCGCCAATCAAAATCATTGTTTCATGTATGTCTTGTTGAATGCGCATACCGTGCGCGAATAAAATTGCGTGTTACAATTTGAAAAGTTGCAGTTGATTTGAAGTTGATTTTGAACAACACCCCCTCAGTATGTGAATATCCGAAGATATTAAAAGAAAGATCATCACCACTACGTGATTTATTTGATAGAATAATCGGGTCAGCAGAAAGCTATTGGATCTTGATTGAAAGAAAAAGGGGCACATCAAAGCCTTAGGATTGTGCTTTAAAGTGGAATGAAACACTGGAATTAATTTGCTATCAGTCGATGAAGAAAAATATGATGATCAAACTGTGAAAATTTGAGCTTAATTGGACAGTCCGTTCAAAAGTTACGAATTTTCAAAGTTTCAATTATCCCATAGCAACGCTTAACAAATCTATGACGATATGCGGACAACTCTCCATTTATTTTGTACATGATTTTTTATAATTATGGAATTTGATTGAATATACCATAACTATTCAACATTATTCTTCCAACAATACTTGAAGAATTATCCAACACCTATAATACTGACGAGAAAAGGGAAAATTGTGTCCACTTTTCTGAAAAAAGAAGAAATTGTTTAATTTTGTGTACAGAATGAATGGAGAGCTGTCCACAAATACGTCACAGATTTGAACGTAGACGACTAATAATTGGTCGGCGTTGCCGACTCGAGGATTCCCATGGTGGGACATTCGCTTAACTTTGTAAATTCATAACTTTTGAATGGATCGTCGGATTATGCTCAAATTTTCACAGTTGGTTCATTTTATTTTTCTCCATCTACTGAGAGAATATAAAATGCAGGGTTTCGTTCTTCTTTAATATATTTTGCTGTTGCCTCTTAGGGTTATTTTGTGAGATCTGTAATCTATACCCACACATTTTTAAAGGTACAGCAGATACATGAGACAATACTGTTGCGTGCGCACTTGGGCTCTATGCGTAGGTGAAGGAACTACGTATCTAACACCATGTTACTTTGTGTAAACTATCATTAAAAGTGATTTTGTCTCATTGATTTATGGTTACATCAGATTAAAGGCATTGACTTGTGGTATATTTTAGCTATTATCTGCAATGCATTTTCAACTCTTTTTCTCCCCCAAGATTGAAATTTCTTATCAAATCTTATTGTTAAAATGAATTATGAATTTTAGTCCAGATTCAACAATGTGATGTGAGTTTTAAGAGAACTTGCTCCCTACAAATGTTTTAATGGTACTGATACAAAAATGAGATTCATGAATTTGAACCTAAACTCCCTACATTTGGATTTTGCAAGATAAATTTATCATATTTGGTCTGCATGTTTATATATATTGGGGGATCATCATAAATCATCAATGATTAATGTAGTAGTCTGTGTAGGAAAGAGAAATATATTTCTTTGTATTGTATATGATATGTGTATAGCTGTTTCTAAGAAAAACATGAAATTGATTGTGATAGCTTATATTTCTATTACATGTACTCATCTTTTTGCTCTGAATAGTGACTTCGCATCGGGTGTTGAGAAAAATTATAGATTTTAATATTTTTATGAAGGTAATGATATCACATTGATGGCAAAACTAATGTGTAAAAACATTGGTAAGAATATAATATTGTTTTGAATTCTATTTCAACTCTTATCATTGATAAAGAAATTTGGCAATTTGTTGAATTTCTAGCATATTCTTTTTATGACCAGTGAACTTGTTAAAAATGTGCCCAAAACTTGTTAATCCATATATTCATAAAATGTGGTAAATTGTTGAGATACTCAAGAATAAAGCAGACCTCCTGGAATATATGTTAGTTTAGAAATAAGAATGTGACTTCCCAATATCTGAACCAAACATGTTCTCATGTGAGAAAGCAGAAAAACAAGAGCATATAACAAAAACATTCTGTAAATAGAGGAAGGGTGTTCATTTCAGGATAAAAGATTTTCAGAGTAATTGTATGTTTAGGTTTATTAATAAACAGTATATATATATATAAATTCAATTTGTGTCTGCAATATCGTTTCTTTGTGCATTTCAGTCTGGATTTTTTTATCATAAATTGTAAAATAGTCAATGCTGTGTAGGTCCAACTTGTCAGAGTTGAATAATTGCCTATGTCAATGAGACTTTTTGGACCAAATTATACCAAATATGTGTTATTTACAACTTCTAGGTCAAATTTTTTCCGAAGCCGAACAAAATTTTGTAGTGCCAAGAGATTCGATTTAGGCAGTTGCCTGTATATACATGAGAAGAGAAGCATACAAGTAACTCTGTCCAAGTTGAAACTCTCAGTACTACAAAAATCTGTTCAAATTGGGAGACTTTTTACTTACAATCATCACACAGGATTTGTACAATTTTATTCTAAAACTAACTTTGACTTAATTATTGCAAATCAGTTGCAAATTAAAACCTGCATTTCTTTCATGCACGGCCTACGACTCTGACAAGTCGTGTTTAAAAAAAAATTAATCTAATTGGGACATGCATATCAACAGCAACTTTGCAGTTGATCACAGATTTCGAGCAACATTGAACACCCCTAGACAGTTATTCGACAGAGGGGGTGTTGCTGAAAAGTTGTTGAAAAGTTGCTATCCATTACAAATCAGTTTTAAATTGAAACATGCATTTCATTCATGTGTGGTCTACAGTTTGCCAAGTCATTCTTGAAAAATTACTTTAAATGGAATACTCGAACTGCAACTTTCAAAAGTAAGTTTTCAGGCCATGATTAAGGGGGTGTTGTTCAAAAGTTGCAACTAATTGGAACGTGCCAATCAAAATCATTGTTTCATGCGCGTCTTAAATGCGCATACCGTGTGCGAATGAAAATGCGGGTTACAATCTATACAGTTGTAGTTGATTTTGAACAACACCCCGTAAGTTTCGTTTGGAGAATCGTAAAAAAATACACAATTGAAAATAAGGAATTTATTTTACATAAGATGTATCACATACACCCTCTAAGATTTTATTCATGATATTCTCTATATATACAATAGATATGATTCTTTGGAAGGATGGAAGAGATCAATACTGTTAGAAATTCTCTAAATATTTTTACAACATAAACAAAGAGTGACATACAGTGCATTTCAATCAAATGATTTAGCCCTTAGAGAATGTTGCAGCTTTTCTTTTTCTATTTCTAATCATCACCAATTTGCAGAGTTAGATTGAAATTTATAAACATAGACCTGGGTTGTGTTTTATTAAGCTGTGCATAAATCTACATGTGACTCTACGAAGGACTGGTGACCCCTGTTGCTGAATTGCGTCGAATAAAGGGTCACCAGTCATCCATAGAGTCATGCATAGATCTACGTACCGCTTCATGAAACACATCCCTTGAGCCCATTCAAGGTTGGTAGTGTTAGATTAAATTGAATGAGAGACACAATATCATGAATAAATTTCCAACTTGTATAGCCTATTGAACTCAAATGTACATTGTACATGTAATTTTAAAAGATGTTTCAAACCTGTTTCAATCACCATTGTCCAATAAATCCAAATTAGTTGCAAATTGATATAAAGAGCATGATCTACGCTCTTTTCTAGACACACATGAAGCAATAATTTTGATAGACACATGCCAATTAATTGCAACTTGCGATCGATTGCAACTTTCTAGCCCCTTAATTACTAAATTACCAAATAGTAATAATACTCCACTTTAAGGAAAATTTAGAAAAATGTATATTCCAATATATTTCAAAGATGAATTTGAGAAGGCACATAGTGAAATATTACTCAGATTTTACAGGCACATGATTAATATTAAAATAGCTTTTAAAGATAAAAATGACTTAAAAATTGCAACAAGAATGTTCATGTTTTAAAGTATTACATCTTAAAAAGAATGTAGAGAAAATCCAAGCAAAACATTTTTAGTGCAGTATTTCTCAACTTGAACATTCACTTCAACTAGAGATTTTTTTTTATTTCTCGTACTCATAAACTGCTCTCCCTAGCCTATCAATGCCTTTATCAGTTAGCACCCATATATCTCACAGAATTGCTCATTCAATATAAACCTGAGAGATCACTACGTTCTAGTAAAAGATCACAGTTCACTGTACCTAAAACGGCTACAAAATCTTACGGTGAGAGATCATTCTCACATGCCACATCTATCTCATGGAATAGCCTTCCAAACTACCTCACAAATATTACACCATATGAAAAATTTAGAAGAAACTTGAAAACATATCTCTTTAAAAACAACTAATCTACTGATAATCCCAGTTCCTCTGATTTCTTTCTATTTGTCTATGTTTTTTTAAGCGCTTTAATAGGGACTTTCGCATGATTGTGTTATGCACTATATAAAAGTGTTTCATTATTATTATTATTATTATTATAATACAAGGCACCATTTCTCTTCCTAAGATATTCTTAACAAAATGTGACTAAGAAAGGCACAAAATTAAGACTGAATTCATATCATGATTGCTAGCGCTTGGAAGACAAGTGTACATTTCATTGTAAAACATTAAACCCATTGATTACAGGAACCGGGTAGTCCCTACACAAAGTCTATGGAAATTTCAGAATTCAATAGTTGATGGGTTAATGTATGTGATTAACTGAAAATCGTTAATCAATGAAAAATTATTCTAAGATCGAGAATAAGTACTCTAAAACGGGGCGACCAGGGAAACCGGGGGAAAGGAGACAAAACTAACACAATCTATTTAGATCTGCTTATCATATTTGCATTCACTTTTGTTTATTTCTCATATATATTGACAGATTTATCCCATAACAGGGTCCATAGAGTGATCCACCTCATCAAAAAATAATCTTTAATGGTTTAAGTTTTGTCCCTGTTCACACCGGCATTCTTGTTTGCCCGTTTTATGGTCAATATTAATACAATTCTAAATAAAATGTCTTTCACTCTACTTTCAATAAATTCCTAAAAATTGAATTCCATAAAACTTATAATCATTCATTCATTCGTTGGACTGCCCTGTGAACTGGTGTACACTGGGCTATAATCAGGGTAATAATAACACAAAAACTTGCCCTAGGTACTCTGCAGAGTGCATATGAATGCTATATGAATAGCATGCATTGTAATTATAACTTATTATAACCTAGAGAGCTTGTGAACACAAACTTGCTCTAAGCAAACCGCCTTCCAGAGAATGGGGAAGTATTAAGCTGTCAATAAAATCAATTCATCCATATCCACTGCATTATATCTCCACTTGCTCCCGTGCCGCAAATCAACACCTTGAGCACTTCATCCAAGCTTTTATGAGAATCAGAAGATTTGTCACTATTCAAATGTGCAGCGCAGTATGCATTCTTCTGAATATTATCCCTTGGCTGTTATGGGTTACTGCATTTGATTGACCAGATTCTCTCATCATTACTGATCACCTCTCCTTCTCTAGTCTACACTTCCGTTCACTTGTTTCTTCCCTGATGAGCGCCATCTTGAAGTTTAGAAATAAACAAAACTCTGTAATCTGAACGAATCATCAATTTCTTGTCATTACATCACTATTCGAACTCGTTATTTTTCCTCAAGCCATGTCCAAATGCAAAATCCATTTGCTCACTGACCAGCGTTCTCGTGTAGTCAGACCATCAGGACTATAAACCAGACTCTGTGTTATCAAACCGATCACTGTTCATCCATCAATTTCTAATCTGCAATTCCAGTTCACTTCCTGGAGAGAGTTCGCTTGTGGTACAGACAGAAAATCAAACTTTGTGCTGGACACTGTGGTTCAATAACATCATATCACTATCAAAACAATCTGAATTACTGTTCAGCGAGTATAAAATCGTTCATCCAGCCATTATTAATCTGCACTTTCTGTTTGCTTCCTAACTAGTGTTCTCTTGTGGTCTGGACTATAGACTAGACTTAGTCTCTCCATAGAACTATTCAGGCTTTCATTTGAATCCTTTCCTGCAACAATAAAGAAAATAAAATATATCATGGCATATTGTTTGTATTCACTTGCATGAAATATAATAACATGTAATCAAAATATATTCTCCCTTTTAAAAAAAAAGTTTATGAGAACTATATATCAATAATGATAAAATGTCTTTGGCATTTGAAAGAAACTGCCCTTGCATTTATTTCACTCATCCATATCACAGTATGTAACCTGCATTCAATTCTACTTTCCAGAAAAAAATCTGACCTTAGCTTTTAATTATTGACACCCTCTTGGATGATATCATCCACATAGGTGTATGTGTTCAGTCGATTTTTGGCAATCCATTAAATATTCTCATTGGGGGGGGGGGGGGAAATGTACAGTATACACTTTGCTTTTGTCATATGCATCAACAAAGAAAGATTGTCAGTTTTTAAAAAATGAGATAAAGTTCAAGCCAAAATTTCTCCTTAATTTCTCACTAAAACAGCACTTTGGAATGTGCAAATTTGTTTAAATGCTAGAAACGTTATCAGTTATATGGAGCCTTTAAACAAACAAAGAAACCTGAATTTGAATTTGAATAAAACACATTCTTTGATTTCCATAATTCAATGCTTTTGGTAGTAGCATAGAGGCACACTCTTCCATCAGGTGCTATACATGACTGATTTAAATGTTCCACGCATGATAGATTACAAACAATTTGAACATGGGTATACAAGAAGCTATTTGCAAAGAATAACTTACTAGGTGAGCCTTTGTCCTTTGAACTCTGACCCCTGTAGTAGCCTTGATTGACCTTCCTTGTCTCCTCCACTTCTTCCTGTGAGCGATAACGTCTCGGGAATTGCTTGGGTCGGACCGGTTGTTTTGGAGGAGATCTCCACACACTAGAATCTGCCTCGTATTGCCGCTTTCTTTCCCTCATGATATACTTGTAGTATTTCTCACATTCCTCTCGCGTGTGGAACCCTAAAAATATATGTATTAAAAAGATGATTGATTAATATTCTTTATCATTCATTGATACCTTTAATTGAGATTAAAGAACAGTATCTTTTCTGGCATCTGTTTCTATAAATGTTCAAACCCAAAGATAGAATATTTTGATATTCAAAATGTTTTTATGCAATAATCTTACTTTGCCGGAAATAAGCTGGTCAGTTTGTAAAACGAGATTTCTTTTTTAAAGTAAAATGAAATCTATTCACTTTTTCATGTCGCCCACACTTCAAACACTCTTTGGGTTAATGTTTTATCAACCCTAGCCCTGGCACACCTACACAGGCACACATTCACCAAGAACAAAAATTGTACATACCTAACTTAATTTGATGATCCTCCTGTTTTTACCTTCTCTGGGCCAGCTGTTTCATGTTCCCTTCACTATACACACTCGCAGTGTGCCACAGCTATCCCCTCCCACACATATAAACACACACACACAGTCAACAAGAACAAAAATTGTATATACCCATCTTAATTTGATGATCCACCTTTTGTTTGTACCTTCTCTGGGCCAGCTGTTTCATGTTCCCTTCACTATACACATCGCAGTGTGCCACAGCTATCCCCCACCCTACACATACAGTACATATACATAAACGCATTCACCAAGAACAACAAATTGTACATACCTATTTTAATTTGATGATTCACGTCTGCTTGTATCGTCTCTGGGCCAGCTGTTTCATGTTCCCTACACTATACACACTCGCTGTGTGCCACAGCTATCCCCTCCCACACATATACACACACACACACACAGTCAACAAGAACAAAAATTATTGTATATACCTATCTTAATTTGATGATCCACCTTCTGTTTGTATCTTCTCTGGGCCAGCTGTTTCATGTTCCCTACAGTATACACACTCGCTGTGTGCCATAGATACCCACACACACACAAACACACACATACACATGCATTCACCAATAACAAAAACTGTCCATACCTATCTTGATTTGATGATCCACCTTCTGTTTGTACTTTCTCTGAGCAAGCTTTTTCATGTTCCCAACGCTGTACACACTTGCTGTATGCCATAGATACTCTCTTTGCCCGTTGTCCAAGCCAGGATGGTGCAATTTTGGACTGTCGTCAAACGCATTGGGCAGGCTGAGAGGGCGCCGCAGTGGCTTGCGGTAGACTGAGTAGGGTCGATGATACTCGTAGAATCCTGGGGCATCGTGGGAGACTTGGCTGGTGATGCGATAGGTGTAGACTTGGTCGAGGGAGGATGATTCTGAGGAGATGTCTGATATGTTCTCTACATAGTTGTCTGTATGGAGGAGTGGAAAAAGGCGTAAGAAAAGTAGGACAATAGTTTATTTGAATTTTAAAAAAATGTATTACAGAATAAATCTTCAAAAGGCATTTGTATCATTAATTATGAAGAGGTACACTAAAGTATATAAGGGTGAAATAGAACCTCATTTATTGAATGATTTTCTTACTGGTGACTCTGCCTATTTCAAATCTCTTGGGACCATAAAAATCTGTTTGACGTAGAGTATGTAAATTTAAATAATACATGTTTTACATGATTGCTATAAAAAAATCCTGTCAACTTAGGCAATTATTCAACTTAGGGGGTGTTGCTCAAAATCAACTGCAAATCAACTGCAACTTTGCAAATTGTAACGCGCATTTTCATTCGCGCACGGTATGCACATTTAACAAGACGCGCATAAAACAATGATTTTGATTGGCGCATTCCGATCAACTGCAACTTGCGATCAANCGATGATACTCGTAGAATCCTGGGGCATCGTGGGAGACTTGGCTGGTGATGCGATAGGTGTAGACTTGGTCGAGGGAGGAAGATTCTGAAGAGATGTCTGATATGTTCTCTACATAGTTGTCTGCATGGAGGAGTGGAAAAAGGCATAAGAAAAGTAGAACAATAGTTTATTTGAATTTTAAAAAAATGTATTACAGAATCAGAATTACAAAATCTTCAGAAGGCATTTGTATTATTAATCATGAAGAGGTACACCAAAGTATATAGCTAGGGTGAAATAGAACCTGATTTAATGAATGATTTTCTGACAGGTAACTCTGCCTATTTCAAATCTCTTGGGACCACAAAAATCTGTTTGACGTAGAGTATGTAAATTTAAATAATACACGTTTTTCATGATTGCTATAAAAAATCCTGCCAACTTAGGCAATAATTCAACTTAGACAGGTTCGAATTGGGCAGAGTTTATTGTATCTATATCTAATCCACATCATCCTAGTGCTCAGTTAAAAATAGCTCCAAGATGCAGGAGATCACAAAGACTTTCAATATGAAATTTATGTAATGTTCTATGATAAAGACAAAGAATGGATTTGATAGCACCTCCGTCCTGCTCATGAAGAAAACCTCACACAATTTCAAAGTCACATCTTCAGGGATGAAGATCTCATGTGGGGAAAGCCACTACCTGGATTCTGTGGTGTACCATAGTTACAAGACCGTCATAATCCTGAATAGGGCTTCTGTGTCAGATTACTGGTTCATGCTCGAACTCCGCATCGCCATGGACCATGTTAATTTATACAGAGAAAGAATTTGTTCTTGTCGTCTTTCTTGAAGACATTCCGACTGAGGAGATACCTTTCTTGCAAAGTGTAGTGATGACAGACCTTAGCTACACTTGCCAGATGATGCCACAGGAAAAGGGTACTTCTGAGTGGAGTTGGCAAAAAGTCTTATAATCACTCTAACGACAAATTATCCGATTTCTAATGAGTAAACAAAAATGGCAACAGCGAGGTCCTATGAAATGGAGAAAAGAATCACCTTGTTGTTGTTGCTGTTGCTGATGAGTTTGTTGTTGTTGATGTTTTTGCTTCTGTTGCTTCTGCTGTTGTTGCTGTGCTGGTTTCGACGGTCGAGCAGCCTTAGACTCCTTAGCAGGCTTTTTTGGTTTTTGAAGACGTGGTGGGGCTGTCTGAGTTCGGAAATGATTTTGCTTCAAGAGATAAAAAAAATAGAAAAATGAAGATATTGCATATGATGATACTTATGAGAAATATTGTACCAAATTCAAATCAATTTTTCCTATTTATCAGTGATGAACACACCTTTCCTGCCTCCTCTCTATTATTTGCATGCACACTTGAAAAGATCGTAAAGCCCATTTTACTCAGATAATTACAGAGGAAATCAACGATTTCAAGCATAATCATACGTTTTCAGATAAGTGCTGGTCTCAATTTATCTGGATAAGAAAGCTACACCTGTATATTAGCACATAGTTTCCTCAATTTCTAAAAATTATGTTTGTTATTTTGAGGAGGTGATCATCAGGTTACGTTCCAATTAATTTTGACCTTCCAAAAAGTACAAATAAATACTCTACATTCACAAAAACAAAATGTACTTTAATAAATTGTGAAATACCCTGACACACTTGCCTGTATAATGAATGACTGACTGTATGCTGGGAATGATGGACAATCATAAAATTTATCAATCTGTTATGCAAAAGCATGTAATTGTTGAAGCACCATAGTAAAGTGACAAACATTTGATGCATCCCACAGGTTACAGTGTAACATATATCAAATGACTATTAAAGGACTCATTTGATGTATCGGTCAATGGCCCAGTCAATGTCCATCTTTCTCTGGAGTAAGAGAGTGGGTAAACAAATTGACAGGTGATTTATGTGACCTTTCGATATAATTTTTAACTATGTAAAAAAAAATTCTGGCAATATGTCGAAGAATCAATCCCAAGTTCATGTTCAATTTACTCACTGCTGTTTTGGGTCTTCTTCGTAGCTTGTATTCTGTGGAGGACACTGACTCTGCTGTGATTGAAGCAGCGTCACTAACCGATTCACTCATCACCTGAAGATCACACTGACTACTGGTGTCCTGGTGCGATATGGCTTGGGGTTGGTCCCGAGGTGAGGGGCTGGAGAGAAAAGAAAAAAATATTGTATTGAATTTATTATAGTGTATTGAATCTCCTTTAGAGGGGGGCTAGAAAGGAAACAAGTCAATTTAACACACAATATTGCATTGGGTCTCCTCCCAACTTGTATTCTGTGGAAGAGACAAGAACCTGTAGTGATGGAAGCAGCATCGCTGAAGCTACCTGCTTCTTGATGGGATATGGCATGGTGGTGGTCTTCAGGAGTGGAGCTGGGGAAAAAACATCAGAATCCTTTGGTAACAGTTACCACTATAAAGAAAGGCTTAAATAATAGATACGCCCCAGTGATCCCACTGTGATCCCATTGTCCTGCATTTTACAATAAAAAGTAAAAGACATGTGACATATAGTATTGCTTAGCTTTAAGAATGTTTTCATAAGGGTGAGACAAATACACTTGAGCCATTCTGCCTAATTATGAATTTACAAAATACATCTAGTAATACACATCAATATTCCAAAAGTTTGACAGCCTTTCGGTTTTGTCTTGTGCATAAGAGCAAGATCATTAAAGAAAACTGATGATTCATATAAAACTAAATGAGTCTGCAGAAGTAGGTTCAATTTATAATTTTACATTAACTCAAGATATGGATAATATATTGCAATGATACACTCACAAATTTACATAAAATGTATTTATTTTGAAAATTATCATTTGGGATGTAAAAGGTATAAATCCCCTAATTTCTGCATTTGCACTATATCCCAATCTGTGCAAGTTAGAATTCTTTGCTCTGTGCTATGAAAGCTGAAACAATAGACATTGTCAAGCAATCCCGTTGTCCCGACTTTTATAGTGCTAACAGGTATTAAAGCAAGGAATTCCGCCTTGCATTTTAGTTATTTATCTAAGTGCTCGCATTGCCAGAAGTGTTATGTTATTTCTCAATCTCACAAACAATGAATCCGTTGAGCCATTGAGTCACTTTGAAGGTACTGTGAGAAATGTAAGAGTATTGTGTGAGAAAGGAGTTTTGTTTACACACTACACAATGCAGAGTGTATATGGGTTGTCTTGGCCAACAGCAGTGTGTATGTGGATTGTTTAATCAAGAGAAGGTCTTATTTTTAAAAGGGGAAATGTTATTACATACGGTAACTTTGGCGGTGCAGTATGTGTTTGCTTTTTGTATGGTTGTGTGTAAATGCGGGTGTGGGTGTAAGTGAAGTTATATATCTGTGTCTACTCTACTTTATTATACAGTCAAACCTCGTTACAAAGAGCACTGATACAACGAGCTCTCGTTTTAACAAGGTAATTTTCCTGGTCCCATCTCTTTGTAATTGTATTTTATCGTATTTTGACCCTGATATAACAAGGTTTTGATATAAAGAGGCAATTCCTCTGGTCCCAACGACCTCATTATAACGAGGTTAGACTGTATATTGACTTTCTCATTCAAAAATAGAGATTTATTTTCAATTTGCCAAGGGCTTTTTCCAGACAGACTTCAAATCATTTTTATTTCAAAACAGTCAAATATACTGACTTGAAATTTCCTTTTGCACCATTTTATTTTATTTCTCTTCCTCTCCGCTCTATCTCCCTTTTCACTTTAGGAAGGAAGAGTGCTCAAATTCTGTAGTATGGTCATAATATACATACTGGACGCGGATAATTAGCTTATGAACTTTTTGTTTTTGCTTGTAAGCCCTCCAGTGGATATTCACTGAGGGGGTTTGAAATTTTAATTCGTCACTGGCTGCCTTTTTTTTTAATCGTCAGCCCCAAGGAGGAGAAGGTGGCACAACATTATAAATAGGTCAAGTCCTCTGGGGCCGTATTCTGAAATCTTAAATTCATTCTTATCTATGTCACTTTCCTAAATCGGTATTCTGAAAACGTTTCTTCCTAACTTTTGCCAAGTTTACCCCGCCCACAAGATTTAGCGTGTAATATTGATCTACATATACGCACACAAGATTTAGGATCAATTCTGAAAATCTTCTTTTCTTAAAGTTGTTCTTAATTTTATGATAGGGGTGGGGGTGGGGGTATTATATCTCACATAGTTTTGAATTTGCCTATTACCGACTCAGTAAAATCTGCTCGACAAGCAAGAAGGAGACTTTACTTGAATAAAAATGTCAAAGATGAAAAAATTTCTATAAATTTCATCGTTAAATTAGTAATTTTAATTCATCAAATAAAAGCCTACGTGTTTCATCTGAGCCACGTGGGCAATACAATTATTTCTCTGATTTTGCTTCAGGGAGCGCGTAGCGCAATTGCAGCGCGCAATATATCAGTTACGCACAAGGGCGAAACTTGACCCTTGGCTATGATGTAAGAGACATTGCTATTGGTTGATTTCCTTATATATCCGTTTAAATGATTGGACAAGGGGCCAAAATGGGCGTGATGGAAGATAAGAAGAAGGCGGTCCTACAAGAGAAAAGATCGCGTTAAGAAGA
>BQKZ01005009.1:0-13192 GCA_036244855.1 Temnopleurus reevesii | reverse complement strand
CCCCCCCCCCCCCCCCCGGCCTAGTTAGGGTTAAACACGTTTAAACGGGAACCAACCCCTAGAATGGTTATGTTCACATTTAATTAAAAAATCAGATGAAAAAACTGTGAAAATTTGAGCAAAATGGGACAATTCGTTCAAAAGTCATGAATTTTCACATTCACAGAGATTTGACGATCACTGCCGCTAATGGGGATCCATGTGATCATCAAAATGGATGGCGTTTGTGATGTCATGGCGGACAACTCCTCATTAACTTTGTACATAGAGTTTTTAGAACTGGATTCATGTAAAATTTAGAGTAAGTTTGCCACATGATTCTCTTAAAAATACATGCAGAATCGATAAAGAAATGCTACTGTATATCCTATTGGAAAAGAAGCATTTTGTTGAATTTTGCGAAAAAAGATGAAACTTTGAAATTTTGTTCACAAAGTGAATGAGGAGTTGTCCGACATGACGTCACAGTTTCTGCCAATTTTGCCAAGTTAGATCGTCGTATCTCTGTGACTTTGAAAATTCAGAACATTTGAACGGGTTGTCACAGTTGGCTCATATTTTCAGTTTGTTCATCAGATTTTTCTTCATTCAATGAGAGTACGATTATTCCAGGGGTTGGTTCCCCTTTATGCAAACAATTTTATGTCCTTCTTAAAGAAAAAATTGCTCCTGAAAAGCAAAACAAAGAAAACAAAACAAAACAAAAATAGCAAAAAAAGAAAAGAAAAAATGACCCTCCCAACTCCAATGGGGGCTTCTGTCCCAAATCCCCCCCCTCCCATCCTAATATGAAATATGCAAATGTATCTCCCAAAGCGACAAGAAGAAAAATCA
This sequence comes from Temnopleurus reevesii, assembly GCA_036244855.1. Taxonomy (NCBI): domain Eukaryota; kingdom Metazoa; phylum Echinodermata; class Echinoidea; order Temnopleuroida; family Temnopleuridae; genus Temnopleurus; species Temnopleurus reevesii. The sequence continues at coordinate 12,358 of BQKZ01005009.1, read as the reverse complement.
GTATAACAGTGACTCTTAGAAATTAACCCAATCCAATTCCACAAATTCAAATTGAAAAAAATTAGCATTTCATGAAATTGAAAAAAATATAACTACCATTAAAATTGACAATAGAAACTATTTCCCTGACTGATATTTCAAACAGTAAAACCACCAAGGAAATTGGTGAACATCAAAGTACAGTGACCCATAAATCTCCTAATAAAATGTATAACATGACTGACCCTTCCACTGAACAACTATATGTATGCGAAAAGCGCAGTCGAAACAAATACATGTATAATCACCATTTTCTACAACATCAAAAAAAGGAGGAAAAGATGAATCTTTGAATTTATCTTTAGCTCTTTACATAAGAAATTTTTCAATACCACTTCACATTAAATCATCAAGCTATATATACATGTACAAGCTTTAAATAAAATCCCCAAAATCGTAATTTATCACTAGTTAATCTATTTTCTACTTCAGAATAAATCATTAGTTTGTATTACAACCAAAATAGGCATTCCCATCCTCAATATGAAAAATCAGAGCATCATTTTTAAACTTGTTACTACAGTATTTCACTTGGGCTTCCTTCAGCTTTTTTCCTACATATTCATCAACAAATGCAAATGTATTTCATTTTCATTTCATATTGCCATTAAAAATGATGGCATACTGGTACTAATCATGCACAATAATCAGTAATTAAAATCAGCCTGGAGATAAACTTCAACATAAATTTCTCCTTTCCACTACAAAATATCTTTGATTGCAGGTTATCTTAATCTGACCCACAAAGACATCATTACACTACCTTAATCATAATGAACATCAGTGAGTACTATCAATTAAATATCTTCCTTCATGAAAGATAATTTACAAACTAATCATATGGTATACTTTCATTTGTGTACATTAGAAAGAAAAAAATAAAAGTTAAAGTATGGATTCAGTCAGTGTTCACAGATTTAATAAGGAAACAAGTGGCTGACTTGTGGTAGAAAGCAATGTTTATGAATTTCATCCTAGGATGCACTGTGAAAAACAGAAGATAATAGAAGTGGAATTTTGTAGAAATGCCTATCAAATGATGTTCACAGTAATTCATCCATGTAGTTTTCTGTACAAGTCATTAATTTTTAAATATTTTCATGAATGTGATCATCAACATAATATGTACCAGACTATGGGCTTTTAAGTTTTAACTTACAATCGTTTTGTGCTATATCATTGAAATAAGAAATGAATGTGCATACATGTATTGCAGTGCAAATCTCAATGTATAAATCTTAACTTTGGCAATTATTCAATCTATAGAAGTTGAACTTAAATGTTTATCCATCCACCTATTATAAATTTAAAAATATATTTCAATTTATCAAGAAATCTGTTTTGAGATCGGAAACAATCACCCCATATATACTTGTGTTTATTCATTGTCAGTGACAATACAATGGCATGAAATTACATACATCAATGCTTGGTACACAAATAACGCAATTCAATATCTTTTTGTATATAATTAATTGCAAAATTGACAAGGCTTGGAGAATAATGTACAGCAGAGATACAGAAGGAGCAAAATAAATCGTCACAATTCAAGAAAACTCCTTAGTTGTGGCAAACTTATCTTGAAGTTGGCTAACTTATCTTGAAGTTTCACGCTAACAAACCACAAATATAAAGTGCCAAATTAAATTTTTGATTATGATTCATGATTAACCAAATGTCCTTTCATACTTTTCAGAGAATGGTAAAATCTCCACTAGGATTTGTGACGAAAGGAAAAGCCTGAGGAAATACTACATGACCATAAGCCTGAGAATGGGATGAGATGGTTGGATGATTAGGAGGAGGAGGATGAGGAGGGGGAGAAGATTGAGGAGAATGAGTGGGACCTTCCTCATGATGCGGATGATGAATATTGATCATGTGGTCTCTGCTCGGGCCAGGGTGGAGGCTTGGGTGGGGGATGATCATGGTCTGGGGGAGGTGTGGGGGAGGAGGAGCCGACACAGCAGGTGGATTAGCTTTGGAGCGGCTCTTGTGAGGGGGTGGCGTGTAACCGGTGAGATGCTTCTGCTTGTGGTTCTTCAGGGAGTTGATGTTGGAGAAGACTTTCTCACAGAGATCACAGTGATATGGCTTTTCACCTGTGTGGGTTCTCTTATGCATCTGAAAACTCTTGAACCATACAAAGCTCTTTCCGCAAACGGTGCAGTTGTACGGACGCACCTCCAAATGAAACTTCTCATGCTGCTTCAAATTCTTATAGCTCTTAAAACCCTTCCCGCACTTGTCACAAAGATATCCCCGCTTGTCGGAGTGGATGCGTAAGTGTTCGCGTAGCACGCTACGATTCGAGAACGCTTTACCGCAGACTTTGCATGCAAAAGGACGCTCCCCTGTATGGGTGCCTCGCATGTGGTTGTGCAGGCTGCGTAGGTAGGAGAATCCCTTGCCACAGGTCTCGCAGATGTGGGGTTTGGCGGTCGCGTGGATGACCATGTGGGCTTGTAAATTACCCATCTGTGCAAAGGACCGTCCACATTCCTTACAAATGAAGGGCCTTTCGCCAGTATGGGTACGACGATGTGTCTTCATGTTACCTAACTGCTTGAAATCTTTATGGCAAATATCGCAAACAAATGGCTTCTCATCATTGTGAACTGTATTTCTATGGATGCGCATTGTATCTCCCGTCTTAAAATGCTTGTCACAAATGTCGCACACTGTAGAACGCGTATCCCTGTGAACATATTCATGACGCTTGAGTTTTATTTTACTAGAAAACTCCTTCTTGCATGTTTCACAGGGAAATGTACCTGTTGAATGAATGGTTTTATGTTTCCGCAATTCTTTAGCCTGGGAGAAGAACTCCGGGCATTCTTTACACTGATAAACTTTGGGTATCTTCAGGGTCTTTCGTGCCGTCCTTGGCAACCGTGGTGGCGGTGGGGCAATATTAATGAGTAATTTTTTGCTTTTTGTTGGCTGAGGTGTCTTTTTCTGAACAGGTGCTGGCGGAACTTTTCTCACTGTTTTCTTACGGCCTCTTTTCTTAGGCGGGGGCTTTTGTGTTGGAGTTCGTTTTGCTGGTGGCGCTTTCTTTGGGGCTACCTTACTACTTGCTTGAAAACTCTTTGTGGCTTCCTTTTTCATTGATAATGTGCTAACAATTGCCTCGACCCTAACTTTTTGCGTAACTCTTGGTTTTCTCCTTGATCGTGACAGATTCAGTGGTTCAGTACTTGTGGCTGCAGCTTGTACTTCTGGTACTTCTGGTAAGATTTCACTTTCCACACCAGCACACTTATGGACCTCCAAATCAATCTGCCTTTGGAAACCCACACCGCATACTTCACAAACAAATACACGCTGCTCTGGGACAACATGAGTTTGTTTGTGTGCTCGCAGGGCAGACAGACTGCTGCATTCTTGACTGCAACTGATGCAGACAAACATTGCTGAGGTGATGTTCTCGCAATCATCACATAACGAGAGCACCAACCTGCCAGCTCTCTGAGGTACAGCTCAAGGCTGACTGAAGATCTTCCCACATCCTGCGCATTTCACTACACCACCCTTTGATTCATTCTGGACATTGACTTCTTTCTGCTCATGAGCATCATCTTTCTTTCGCTGGAACTCTGAAGATGCAGGAATCTTATTAGCTACACCATCTGACATTGATGATGTATCACACCTGCTGCCAACACCACTCTCTCCAGTAACAATACCACCCTCAGTTACTCTTTCACTGATTGGAGAAATTTGGCTAATCTTCTCAGTCAGTTCACCATCCCTGGACTCAATTTCATTCATTCTAGCTGAAGCATATGATGTCTCATCACCTTGAACAATCACTGGAATACTATTTGCTTTAAAAGAATCTTCTGGGACCGTGTGAGAGGCATTAGAAAGAAGGCAGTCTTTGGGACTGTTATCATCTAAATGGGATGCAGGAGATCTATCAAAGTCCTCGGTAGACACACTTGATAGATCTTCTGTTTCTTCTGGACATGGTTCCCTTGAAGGTTCATTCAGCAGCTCGTTCCTTTCATGAGGAAATGCAATCACTGACGACATTGTCAGTGGCTTTTCCCTTCCTTGAGGTCCTGGAATCTCTGCCAATGTCCTTGGTGATTCTTCTCTTCCCTGGGTATGATGAATCGCCAAAGATATCCCAGGCATCTCTCTACTTGTCTGGGGACATGTTGAATTTGTTGCAGAACCTAGTGGTTCCATGGCTGTGGATTGACCTGCAATGTGAATGAATGAAACAGTGAGAACAATTTAAAAAGTCAACTACTCATTGAACGTTACAATAGTATTGCATGAAAGGTTAAAATAATATACTTTTCAACAAATATGCGGCAACTGGACAGTCTCATCATATTCTTTGTCAGTCCATTTTCAGTAATCTAATTGGTAAACTGGAACAGCGCCCACTGGATGAATATTTTAGCCAATTTGAGCGACGAAAGTGGAAAACACTTGCTGTCCATAAGTTTATTAGTTCATTGATTTCCGGAAAAAAATCACTCTAATTTGAGCATCAGATGATATTTAAGAAGAATACAGGTTAAGTTGTGTTTTAAATAAACTGTGGCTACAGTCTAATTTCCGACGAAATTCCTGGAATGTTTTTCCATCAGCTTTTACAGATTGTTCAACATTTTTAGTGTTGCGTGTGGGAAATCAAGCGGAAATATAGTGGAACAAGCCTTTTTTTCTTATTTTAAATACAAGGTAGACTCGTAGAGTCTAACTTAGGCTGAAGCTGTAATTTTCTCCCATAAACGAACTGTAATTTTGCGTTATCTCTGTGAAGGTATGGCTTAATCGTAGTCCCCCGCATTCACTTTGCGCAGTATTGCATTTTATTCAGTGCACGCAGTCATGGCAGTGGCCTGTGTAAACTAAAGTCTAGTTTTAAGTTTAGTAGAGAAATGCGTGCACTCTCCGCGAGGCGAGGGGGACTTTAAATACAGTATTTTGTGCCATTTCTGTCCTACCTTCAAAGGGATAAACATTTTATAACTGTTAAACCAGATCGTAAAAGTAAAATGACAATACACAAGCCCTCGCCCAAGCCAGGTCTGACTGTATGAATAAATTTTACACTGCATAAAAACCCATATATGGGACTGTACAAAGAATTTTTGCATTGACAATAGATAAATCTTGTCATTTTTCAATTCCATACACATAGAAAAATAATCAAAATGGAGCACCATATTCTGCGCATAATTACCTGACAAAAACCTGTCAAATCGTAGAAGATTGGCAATCCAAACGTGTCATGGGGTACACTTAAATGTGCAAATTACCCAAAACCCGAAAAATCTTCCATTGTCCCGATACTTGTATGTCGCCCTCTCACGCTCGCATGATAAAACTTTATAATTGTATGAACTTTTAACGTTTTAGTTAAAAATTGATTTGCTTGCTTAATTCCAAATTGGAAATATTGATTTTTTTTTTACAAGGGAGAATGTGGTTGTACATTACATTCTGCAGAGCTGGCAATATACAATACTTCTGTTCTTCCAATAGTTCCAGATATACAATATATATAATTATGGTGAGAATATAAAAATATTAAAACTGAGGGATAATTATAATGTAAAATGATCTTTTTCAACAGAGAAGTGTTCGATGATAAAATTAATGTTCGGACAATTAGGTCTGTTAATCATGAAAAAAAAAAGTTTACTAAATCATTCAAATTTATGCACGTTAATTTCTCGCCGACAATATAGATATTCTTAAAGCTGTTAGCAACAACAAAATTACAGTGGCTGTAATTTAATTTTTTAACAATTGTTAACAATGATACCTAAATTTATATAGCGCTTTATAATAGCGATTTTCCAGAGTTTACATGCATTGGTTGTTGCTATGTCGGACAAGTCTCGGACAAGGATAAGATATGTCAATTTGTCAAACAAGTTGGCAGCTAGCCACTGGAATCGAAGAACATTAAAAAAAAGGTATTTAAAAAAGATATTGTTATTGAATGGAAAAGTCTCATAGGCCTATTTGCTTTTTTTTTATAATGATTATGTTTATATAATATGAAGTGTACTGACAAATTTTGAACAATTACTTTACCTTGCTGCAAGACTGTGCGTCCTTCGTGACAACATTTAGAGATGTAGTCAGGCGATAAAAAGTAATGTTTTAGAATGCTTTCCCCACTGGGCAAGGGTTTCAGATTGTATTCCTTGCCAGAATTCCTTATTGACGATGTTCTATTTTTTATGGTTCAGTAGTTTTTTTCAGGGAAAAATTATGCAGGCAAGTCAAACAACTAAAAATTTCGTGTATTTTCCAAAGTCTTGATTTGATGCACATTCAAATTCAAATTCAAATTCAAATCATTTCATTTTTCAGTTCTTTTGATAATTTAGATATATGCAGTCATAAATCATATAATGGTAATGACAAAAGAAAAAAAAATGGGATTCATCTCCCAAGGTCAGAGGTTCTAGAGGCGCCAAAATTAATGTAGATAGAGCCACAAAGGCGAATGGGGCACAAATCGGGCCCCCGGTTCTTCATATTCGATTTGGTTTGGTTTGGTTTTATTTTCCGTAAAGTAAAAAGCAACTCAAAATAANCAATATTGCACTCATCTTCGATTCGTGCAATATTGCCCTAACTCGTGCAATATTCCCTGGTATTCCATTTATTGCCATCCAATATTATATAAATAACACCAAAAAAAAAAAGGTCTTTAAAAGAAGATATTGTTATTGAATGGAAAAGTCTCATATTTGCTTTTTATAATGATTATGTTTATGATTATACGTAGTGTGCTGACAAATTTTGAACAATTACTTTACCTTGCTGCAAGACTGTGCGTCCTTCGTGACAACATTTAGAGATGTATAGTAAGGCGCATGGCAGGCCTTTATAAAAAGCAATGATTTAAAATGCTTTCCTCACTGGGCAAGGGTTTCAATATTGTATTGCTTGCCAGAATTCCTTATTTTTGACGATGTTCTATTTTTTTTTAAGTATCAGTAGTTTTATTTTCAGGGAAAAATTATGTAAGCAAGTCAAACAACTAATGATTTCGTGTACATGCCAACGTCTTGATTTGATCATAGTGCAAATTCAAATTCAAATTCAAATTGAAAATCAAATCATTCTATTTTTCAGTTCTTGATAATCTAAATATATGCAGTCATAAATCATAATGGTAATGACAAAAGAAATGTAAAAATGGGATTCATCTCCCAAGGTCTAGTTTGAAAGCACAAACCCAAGACTTTCGGCGTGTGAGTGCGCAGCGCATGATACAGGGTATGCATTGTGTGACTACATCACACACATACAGCATTGTTCAATCCTCAGCCTATGGGGAGAGCATGCAGACCGTACTGAGACACACAGTGCATACCCTGTATCACTCTCTGTGTATGTGCACAACGAAACCCAAGGGTCTGGAATTTGGAATTTATTAATTTGAACGTCATTGATGTACAGCCAACATTTTGTTCTGATTACATTTTTTTTCATACACATTGTGTTATATCAAACAAATTATACAAAATAAAGAAATATAAATTATACATTTTTTTTCATACACATTGTGTTATATCAAACAAATTATACAAAATAAAGAAAATATAAATGATTTAGTAACAATAATGAAACAATTGTATATGAGATTAAATAAATATTTGACAACAACCGTCTGTTCTAGCAGACTACCCAAGGTCAGAGGCACAAGAGGCGCCAAAATTAATGTAGATAGAGCACAAGGGCGAATGGGGCGCAAATCGGGCCCCTGGTTCTTTATACATTTGATTTGGTTTGGTTTGGTTTTATTTTCCGTAAAGTAAAAAGCAACTCAAAGTAAAAAGAAAAACATTATGAATAAATAGATACAAAACTGAAACAAATACAAAGATAAATAACTGAAATTATGAAATTACGATTGGAGCACTCCATTCAGAGCCCTTAACATATAATGACTCTGTCCAAAAAGAAAACATATGAATTATACATAAACAATAGAATATATAAAAAAAACGATTAACTTACATCGTAATAATCAAATTTGTGTGTGTAAAATAAAACATTGATAGCCCTCTCCCCAAGTTAAAAAAGACTTCCACAAACCCCCTCCCCGCCCTGTGCCCATAATGGCCAAGAGCCTATAGATCAAAATTATCTATATTATATTGAGCGTTGGAAGTGAACGAATATTGGATGGGATTTCGCAATAACAAAAACTCCGTTTACAATAATCAGATTTAGGTTTTGGTAAAACAAGGTTATCAACATTTCTTAGTCCATAAGCAGTTTCTTTTTTTTTTATTAAAAAAATATTCTGGCTGCGTGTATGATGACTACCCTGTATGTCATAAATAATGATACCATCACATGTACACTGCAAAAACGCTGGTGTTGAATTTAACACCAACCGGAATCTATATATGACAACACCAGAAAAGTGTTAAAATAACACCAGTTTGGAATCCATTTGATATATTTCAATACCAACTGGTGTTGTTCAAGGCTTTTAACAACACCAGACGGTGTTTAAATACATTGATTTGATTCCGAACTGGTATTAATTATACACTTTTCCGGGTGTTGTACGATATAAATTCTGCTTGGTGTTAAATTTAACACCAGCGTTTTGCAGTGTATGTATTTCTAAACTTTGAGGTTAAGATTCAACCGGGTGATATTTATTCATTGTTACCCTTAAGGGGAATGAGTTATTATACTACGTGTATCATTCAAATGTCAAGATTTGTAATGTTGCCCTACGGTGATGTGAGTCTCGACAAGAGGTTACTTTGACCGGGGCTCGAACCCCGGTGCATTAACCAACCTAGCGGACCTCTTAACCTATTGACTACCAGAACATGATAGTCCCATGGGAATTACAAAATTCTGTGGTTAATCGGTTAAAGGGGAATTACACCCAGGCAATAATGTACGGTCAATAAATGAAAAAAAAATCAGATGAACAAACTGTGAAAATTTGAGCAAAATCAAATAATCCGTTCAAAAGTTATGAATTTTCAAAGTTATCATTTCCACCTGTGCTGGGCATACTTGAATTGGCATGCGTATAGCTAATTAGCATAATCTGTGATGTCATACATGGAGAACTCCTCATTCACTTTGTATCGAAATTTATTGAAAATGGATCANAGCGATTTTCCAGAGTTTACATGCATTGGTTGTTGCTATGTCGGACAAGTCTCGGACAAGGATAAGATATGTCAATTTGTCAAACAAGTTGGCAGCTAGCCACTGGAATCGAAGAACATTAAAAAAAAGGTATTTAAAAAAGATATTGTTATTGAATGGAAAAGTCTCATAGGCCTATTTGCTTTTTTTTTATAATGATTATGTTTATATAATATGAAGTGTACTGACAAATTTTGAACAATTACTTTACCTTGCTGCAAGACTGTGCGTCCTTCGTGACAACATTTAGAGATGTAGTCAGGCGATAAAAAGTAATGTTTTAGAATGCTTTCCCCACTGGGCAAGGGTTTCAGATTGTATTCCTTGCCAGAATTCCTTATTGACGATGTTCTATTTTTTATGGTTCAGTAGTTTTTTTCAGGGAAAAATTATGCAGGCAAGTCAAACAACTAAAAATTTCGTGTATTTTCCAAAGTCTTGATTTGATGCACATTCAAATTCAAATTCAAATTCAAATCATTTCATTTTTCAGTTCTTTTGATAATTTAGATATATGCAGTCATAAATCATATAATGGTAATGACAAAAGAAAAAAAAATGGGATTCATCTCCCAAGGTCAGAGGTTCTAGAGGCGCCAAAATTAATGTAGATAGAGCCACAAAGGCGAATGGGGCACAAATCGGGCCCCCGGTTCTTCATATTCGATTTGGTTTGGTTTGGTTTTATTTTCCGTAAAGTAAAAAGCAACTCAAAATAAAAAGAAAATCAATATAAATAAATAGATACAAAACTGAAACAAATATAAAGATAAATAAATGAGATTATAAAATTACGATTGGAGCACTCCATTCAGAGCCATTAACATAATGACTCTGTTCTTCCTGGAGGTCCAAAAAGAAAATTATATGAATTATACATAAACAATAGAATACATAAATAAAACGATTAACTTACATCGTAATAATCAAATTTTTGTGTGTAAAATAAAACATTGATAGCCCCCTCCTCCAATTAAAAACGACTTCCACAACCCCCCTCCCCGCCCTGTGCCCATAATGCCCAAGAGCCTATAGATCAGAATTATTTATAATGCTTTTAAGATTGGTTTTATATATATTGAGCTTTGGAAGTACACGAATATTGGGTGGGATTTCGCAATAACAAAAACTCCGTTTACAATGATCAGATTTAGTATTTGGTAAAACAAGGTTATCAACATTTCTTAGTCCATAAGCAGTTTCTTTTTGGATTAAAAAAGATATTCTGGCTGCGTGTGTGATGAATATACCCTGTATGTCATAAATAATAATACCATTGCATGTATGTATGTCTAAAGGGTAAGATTCAACCGGGTGATATTTCTTAACTGTTATCCTTGAGGGGAATAAGTTATTATACTGCGTGTATCATTCAAATTTCAAGATCTGTAATGTTGCCCTACGGTGATGTGAGTCTCGACAAGGGGCTACTTTGACCGAGGTTCGAACCCCAGTTGCATTATCCAACCTAGCGAGCCTCTTAACCCATATTGACTACCAGAACATGATATAGTCCCTGAAAAAGGGCCATGGGCCAATTACAAAATTATGTGATAATTTGGTTAAAGTCTGCCTCGTGATCCCGAATCTTGATATGGATTTAAAAAATAGTTACTGGCTAAGGAGGATTTTTGGGGTACAGGTATTTTGTTCATATGCTTTCCATTGCTCCATTTGATCAAGGAATTAACCTATAGATGTATAACAACATTTTAGTAAAGTAAAGGAATATCTTGTTTGCATGCATATAGAAGAGTTGTGGTGCAGGTGTTCTAACTCTCGCCTTCAACACATATGTCCTTGGTTCGAGTTCCACCAATAGCGTTAATTTCCTTCAACAAGAAATTTATCCACACTGTGCTTCACCCAACCCAGGTGAGGCGAATGGTAGAAATATATTCATTGATTTGACATGCAAAAGTGTATCCAAAATTGCTATTGCTAAAGCCAAGCTAATAATGCTGCATTATTGTAGAGCGCTTAGAAACCTTTGTCAAAGGAAATTAGCGCTATATAAGAACTGCATATTATGTATTATTATAATAATAATAAATTCCTTGATGTGACTCTCATATTGCACAAAGATGTCCTTTTTTAATTATTTAATAAGTGTTCACATTTTACAATGTGCAAGATCGCCACCTATAGCGTCTGCTCTCAAACTCGGGTAACTCATTTCGCTGAACCTTATTCAGAGCCTGTCTAGACTTGCACACCGGCAGTTGACACTCACAAACCCCGCGATGACGGCCCACTCACCAAGCAGCGGGGACCCCTCGCGGACAGAATACACAGCCAGCGGACCGGCGAATTCACTCTCAATGAATGGAGATCAAAACAACATGGATTCGGACGACGTGATCGTGTGGGAATGGTTTTCCGACCACGGTCGATGGCGAGCTTACGATCCAGCCGTGGTCGTCGAATTTGAAGCAGCATATGGCAGACAATCAACACTTGCTTTGGGAGATGTTGACCCGGCTCTTGGGTCCTGTGAAATCGACTTTTCAGCCATGCAACAGTACCGGACAACATCGGGTTCGTCTCTTTCTTCTAAATTTTTTTTTTTTATTTTTTTTATTTTTATTTTTTTGCATAAATAAGATTAAAATTTCCCGTGTTTGTTTTGTTGCTGAAAGAAACCTTGTTCCTTTTTATTTTACCCTGGCTTAACATGAAATTTCATTGATTAAACGTCTCTATTTGAGATAATAATGTAAGAATAAGAATTAAGATAGAAATGGAAATTGTGGCATGAAGGCTGAAGCTGAAGTGAAGGTGAAGACCAAGTTTTTTTTTTTTTTTTTTTTTTTTTGTCGAACATGGGAAGGGACCCATTGGAACTTGGAAGTCGACAACCTAACTTCTCACAAAGCAGTAGCAATGAACTTGATGATTTTGTTTTCTTTTCATAGGAAATAGGAGAATGTCTAATGTTACACATTAGAAAATAATTGAATAACGTGTTTGTTGACATTTACCTTTGTAACCTTGTCCTTGATTTACCTTGATGTTAGGCATAAAGTATGATGGAAGTCTATAAAGGCACGCACCTTATTTCTGAGCAAATATAGAACTTCAATCACTGAATCTGGTATCACTCGAAGGAGAATATTCTGAAGATTATGAAGATATCAATATTGAACAG
>BQKZ01005007.1:44172-59845 GCA_036244855.1 Temnopleurus reevesii | reverse complement strand
GGGGTATTAAGAAGCCTTTTTGAACTCATAGCGCCAGTATAACATTGATATCGATATAATCTCGTTGCTTACCACCAAAAGTTGGAAAATGGTGAGTTTTACGTCAAAAACAGTCCATCAAAACGAAGGCATGCTTGCTCCGCATCAGTACTTAGGGCGCCCTCCTCCTCATTCTGATTTTAACATCTGATACATTTTTTTAAATCGTCACATACAAAGCAAATGAGAAATTGTCTCTCGTATGTCACAGATTCAGCTAAAGTAGCCAAATGATGCTGCCAACCCCAATCGGAAGACAAGGCAGTAAAACATTGGAATTCATAACGTTTGAGCAATTTGTTATAGTTTGCTCAAATTTCCAGGTTTTTTTTTTTTTTTTTTTTTTTTTGCAATTCACTGAGAGCGGCATATATTTCAAGGGTGCTTTCCCCTTAAAACAACACTGGGAAATGGATTTCACAAGGAACATGTTGGTTGAAATATTTTCAGACTATAGTTACATTTCGCTAATGCTGGTTTGAATTATTACGGTTTATGCAAATGAATACGCATGAAATTTAACAAAACGTTTATTGCTGAGTGTGTTAAAGGAAATGTACTGTCATGGACATGCTCTTGAACGACACATTCCGTTTTATGTTTGACATTGAATACAGACTTGTAATATTGTTCAACACTTATGAGTAAACCAATGTACAATCTTGTGTAAATAAACCTTCCACCTCTTAATGGAATGTCGTCTAATTTTTTATTTTTGTCAGTTTTCAACATTATAATAGGCCATTATCAAAGTGGTGTAGCGACAAAAAGCTGGGTTTTTTTTTGTTTTTTTATAGCAAATTTGATTTTTAGATCTATTTTTTCGATATGAAATATGATATTTGATACATATTTTGCTACAAATTCACAAAGAATGACTATTGTCGTGCCAGGGTTGATCATTTCCTAAGAAAACAATAAGCAGGGAAAGTCACGTACTATCATGTCACACATGTTACCTGATTTTGCCCGTCTATTTGTCTCTGACGTGAGGATGAACCTTGACAAGTCTCCGTTTTTTTGTAGGCTATGTCTCAACCTTCACGACTTCTGAGCAAAATATTATTATTAACTGAAACAAACAAATTTGTTTGCTATCATTCACATCTCGGATAATCGCCCATGTAATATTCAAGTGAAAATTGAGAAAGGGGAAGTGTTAACGGATGGAGCAATCTAGGTACCGAAAGGGAGGGGAGAGAGGGAGGGTCAAACTGGGAGGAAAGAAAGAGGGAAAGATAGTGGGTCAGAGGGAAGGAGAGAGGGGGAGAGTGGTCAGACATGTCCGAGGAAGAGGAACGGGAGAGAGACAGCAAACAAGGGGAGCGGGAGAGAGGAGGAGAGGGGACAAGGAGGAGAGGGGAGAGGGTCAGAGGGGGAGGAGAGAGAGAAAGAGTGGGAGTGGGGTGGAGAGAGAGAGAGGAGTGAGATGGGGGATGGAGAGAGAGAGGGAAAGGAAGTAATAGCAGGACGGAGAGGAATAGACTAGAGATCAGGAGATTGGNGGTAGGGGGGGGGGGGGGGGGAGGGGGGGGGAGGGGGGGGGGGGGGGGGGGAGGTGCGAGCTAAAAAAAGGGGGGGCGATAGAAAGGAAAGTAAGAGGGCAAGTGTGTGCGGGAGAGAGAGAGAGAGAGAGGGGGAAAGACTAAGAGAGTGGGAGAGGGAGCAAAAGAGGTGTGAAAAAAAGAAAGAGAAAGAAATAAAGCGATGGGAATATAGGCTTGACTGGAATGAAGGGGGGGGGGGGTTGAGAGGGAGAAGATGAAGAAAAAGAAGATGACATTTGAAGAGGTAAAAGAAAAGAAAGAGGGGCAGTGTCTGTGCGATGTGTGTGTTTGTGTGCGTGTGTATTGTTCACTGGGATCGCAGTTCTAACCTTAGAGGGCGTCCTTTAATGTGGTTAACGTGCAAGTTCAAGTGCTCCCATGAAACGTAAAAATGATGTATCACCTTGTGGATCTCTATTCAACTAAATACAATCACATGTTTAGTTAAATGCATTTTAAATAGATCATTACGATTTATAATGACCTAACTAAGTAACAGTAGATTAGACAGTAGATTGCTAGAGCTGAACTCCCTATTCGACGATCGAGGTCTGTTTGGGAGATGAGTAGAATTGCGTTACTAGTTATTCAAGCCGTTCGATTATTGTTATTCCTAAATAAAAGAGATGAAATTATGAAACTTACCCTGCCTCAACCCCAGGTTCCAATCAAATTCTGCATTTCTTTGTTTCTTCTTTACAACCTTTAACCTTCCTGACCTTAACATTGTCTGTTTATAATTCCTCAATTCGATCTGTTTTTCATATACATCCATCTTCATTAGATTGTGATATATTGCATTTTCCTCCACCTAGAGAAAGAGAGGGGGGAGGATGGAGAAAGAGAGGGGGTGGAGAGAGAGATGGGGAGGAAGGGGGATGAGAGAGAGAGAGAGAGAGAGAGATAGAGAGAGAGAGAGGGGGGGGGTTAGATAAGGAGGAGGAGGAGAAGAAGGAGGAGGAAAGGCGGACAGATGGAGAAGGGGATACAAGTACTGCCTCAGCCATGACTTTGTGGATAGGGAGAGATGAGGTGAAATTATAGTTTTATTCTTGCCTTATCCCTAAGTTTCCATTGTTTTCTTTCGTAATTTTTCTTCTATAGAATTGTAAGCCTTCCTGACCGTTGACATTTTCTGTTTCCTAATATCGATCTGTTTTCATAAACATTCATCTGTGTTACCTATTTGTAACAACATTTTCTTTTCCCCATGCATCTTTCACGCTTTCATAATATACAAGAAAGAAGAAGAGAGAGAGAGAGAGAGGGGGGGGGGCAAAGAGGGGGTAGATAAGGAGAAGGAGAATAAGGAGGAGGAAGAAGAGGAGGAGAGGCGGGCAGATGGAGATACGGGGATATATCACAGAGAAAAGGCAGGAGAGACTTTTTGGAGGCCTTTATTCTCACTAAAAATCACAAAAATATCTTAAATAATAACAATAATAATAATAATAATATTAATAACAATAGTAATAATTAATGATGGCTACTTGTATAGCACCTTATCGGTGCTAATGGCGCTGAAAGCATTACACTCACTATTACCTGGCTCTAGCTGGCAGCCACTACGGCGCTTCGCATTACCAGGAGTTTATTCCTGCCGTCCCCATTTACCTCACATGGGTCGAGTGCAGCACGATGTGGATGAATTTCTTGCTGAAGGAAATTAACGCCCTGAGGGATTCGAACCTACGACCCTCTGGTTGAAGGGCGAGAGTCAGAACCAGTACACCACGGTGGCTTCAATATTCTCTCAATCATCGACAGTTGGAAATGAATTTATATGATACATCGTTACATCGTGAGAAATACTAATGCCATATCCCACGTACCACTTAATATAACCCCACATTTAACATGTTTAAATTTGACGATTGAAATTATGAAAAACACTGAAGTGCAGATCACTTTGTTAAAATTAGCGTAAAATTACTATGCGATATTCAATTATATTTCGAAGTATACCCTGAAGCAATCACCAACAGGATAACACATCGTTAAACAAATCATTCTACTACACAACTTTAGTTAGATAAATCTTTCAAATGAATTTGAGATTATAAAAACATTTATTTTGTCACTTTCAAACACTCCGCCTCCCAACTCCCCCTTCCCATCCCCTCCCTTGACTCACCAACAGGGGTCCACTTCTTACCAGAAAATAAAATGTAGGAATGGGACCGTCTAATTTAATCATCTATTTATTTTTGCCTGTCGGGTTGGCATGCTCTCTAAAATGGGGTTTGATTTGTTCACGTTGTTATTAAAAAAAAACCTTTGTAATTTTTTTTTTTATGGTCAAAGTAGCTAAAAAAAATTAAAAAGGATACAATATCGGATATCATGCAAAAAATGCTTTACTAACGATATATGTAAAATGAAAAATATATCCGGCAACTATAATATTTTCGAAAACTAAGAAAAGTAGACAAGTGAAAAGAGCATAATTGGTTTACAACAAACAATTCGATGAGAGAAGAGGTGAGAGAAAAAAAAAGTACGAAAGGAAGAGTTTGCAGGAGAGAGAGGGGTTATGGTTAAGAAAGGGAGAGAGGGATCAAAAACAGTGAGAAAAAGTAAGATAAGTAATTGTGGCTGGAAAAGAGTAGGAGATAGGGAGGGAAGATGTAAAGAAAGAAGATGAATATGAAAAAAGTTCAAGAAAATGAAGAGAGATCTGTGAGATGTGTGTGTGTGTGTGCGTGCTTGTTTGTGTGTGTCGTGTGTGTGTGTGTGTTTGCGTGTGGGTGTGTCTGTTTGTGTACAGGGGGTAAATAAAAATGTGCGTAACGATCTTTTCGGCTCAGAATTCGATTGTTGTTGTTATCACGCATGTGTGGAATCTATCTCAGTGCTCTATTAACATGATTAAGGCACACTCACACTTTTGCGTTTTAGCCTGCGTCAGCCCAGCGTTTTTAGAAATGAAAAACGCTCCCTAGGCACAGGTCATACCAAGAACTGACGGTAGGATGACGTTTGACTTGCGTTCAAGGAGCCTACTCTGCCTGTCAGTCCACCGTATGACCTGCGTCCGGGGTGCGTTTTATTTATAAAAATGCTGGCCTGACGCAGGATAAAAACGCAAAGGTGTGAGTCGGTAATAACTTGGTAAAATTTCTGCTTGTAAAATTGCATTAGTAATTTTCCATAAACAGTATTTGTTTCATTCAGTGCAATAGTTATCACTATGATATTTAATTCATTTAATATAATTGTTTAAACATAATTTTTAATTCTTTCTCATTTTTAGGCCTGTGGGGGTGTGAAAATATGTTTTAAATGAGGTCATGTACTTAGGGGTATTTTACTATTTTACACCAGCTATTTAGAACACGTTATAAGGTATAAACTATTTTCGAAAAGTCAAGTCGAACGCAATTTGAATGTTTTTTTTTTTGTTGTTGTAATGCTATTGAAATCGGAACCGGCATGTTACAGGGTGTTCGGATCTATTGTCTGCGTTCGACTTAACTTTTCGAAAATAGTTCATATCGTGTTTTAGGTAGTTCTGTTTATCTTATTACAAGTGTTTATCACATATTTTGCGTTCCGTTTTTTTAATATATATATATAAATGTATTGTTTTAGATGATTCCAGATACAGTTTTCTAAATAGATACTTATCGATGCGTGTAAATGAACATGGTTCTAAGGGTTTCAAATCTAAGTGACCGATATCTTCGGGAAAACAGTAGCGCTCGAAAGTGGTTGCACATTAACATTTCCAAGTGAAAGAAGTGCAAAATTGGCCGGAAAAACCTGTACAACAATTTATTTAATTGCTTATTTAAAAAATGTGTAGTTTGTGCTTGGAAATAATCATATTGGAAGCAGTATATTCATTAGCAACTTTGTTAATTTTTTTTTAAAAATTTGTAGTTTGCGCTTGAAAATAATCATATTGGAAGCAGTACTATAAATTATTTATTACCAATTTTGTTAATTGCTTTCTTACAGAAATTTTTAGTTTGTGCTTGAAAATAATCAAATTGGAAGCAGAACTATAACTTATTCATTAGCAATTTTGTTAATTTTTTTTTCTTCATAAATTTGTAGTTTGTGCTTGAGAATATTTATATTGGAAGCAATATCAAATTATTTAGCAGGGTATCAAACAACGGTCCTTGGACAAGCAACATATTAGATGTTGGAGGACAGAAATTAAGCTTACTGTAGAAAAATGAAAAAAAAGTAATAAAAGAACAAGGAGAGAGTTTTTTTCTGACATGAAAACGATCATGTACATCAACCGATAGCCATGCAGATTGCGGGATAAAGAAAAAGAAACTTGACGAATATCTTTTAGACCAACTCTCTTAATTCCGAAGACTTATATTTTAAGTCTTTGTTGAGACTTAAAATATTGAAATCTCTTAAGAATTAATATTAAGTCCCTAAGACTTTTTTTAAAATAAGTCTTTCATTGTCTTGCAATTTTAAGTCCACAGAGAGCTGTTTCTAACATACATAAATCCAAAAAAAGTTTTGATAATAAATCTAAAAGACTTGTTTTTTAAGTCTTAATGGATTTGATTCATAAAACTTTAACAGTTTTAAATTGTTAAGTCAAAGAAGAGTTTTATTTTTAAACTTAAAGTTTTGTCACTATCTCAAGCCGGCAGTGGATTTAAAAAATAAATCTGTTGGACTTAAAAATAAATCTTTGGAATTAAGAGAGAAAATTGATGTGTTCAGAAAACAAAACTAACCTTATTATGCTTATAATGGCCAGGATGCAGAAATTGTTGTGAAACGAGCTGATGTATTTACCAATTGCTTGACACGCATAAATATAACTGTGTACACAATTGGGAAAAGGATTTCGCACGTATTCTCGCTTATGTTAGTTTGAAAATGCCAATCTGAAAGTCTGACCCGTTATTACATCGGAGCGATAGCTACGACAGGTATTATGAATGGAGATTTCGGTATAGTATTGTCTGCGGTTGATATGTTGTTGAAGAGAGCGACGCGTGTCGCCTTTTTGTTTCGCGGTAGTTAAATCATTTCTGGATCGATTCTATTCGAACAGACTATGAGCATGTTCTAATTTTCTTATTGAAAAAAATACTATTGTGGTAACATTTTTACTGCACCTCACAAAGTAGTTAGATATTTGAAGCGCCATCTCTCCCCCAACTAGACTATACTTAGATCATTGTAGATATAGAAAAGCAACATATCGGAGGTAAATTTGGATTCAATTTGCGTGTGGGCTGATGTTTTGTTGAACAGAGCGACGCGTGTTTTGGTTTCCCGGAAATTAAAGGGGAATCAACCTCTGGAATTATCGTGCTCCCATTCAATGAAGAAGAATTAGATGAACAAACTGTGAAAAATTGAGCAAAATTGGTCAACCTGTTCAAAAGTTATGAATTTCCAAAGTCATAGAGATTTGACGATCACTGCCGCTCATGTCGGACAACTACTCGTTTACTTTGTACATAGAATATTAACAAATCAATCAATGTAAAATCTATAGTCATGTTGCAGCATGAATCTTTACAAAATGCATGTAGAATCAATAAAGAAACACTATACCCAACCGAAAATTGGCATTTGGTTGACTTTACCAAGAAAAAGAGGCGAATGAGGAGTTTTGTGTACAGAGGGAATGATCGAGGAGTTGTCCGACATGACGTCACAGATTCCGTCGAATTTGAACGGGCTATCCGACTTTACTCAAATTTTCATAGTTTGTTCAGGTGATTTTTCTTCGTATAACGAAAATACGATAGTTCCAGGGGTTGGTTTTCCTTGAATTCAATTCTGGATGTATTTTATTCCAACAGACAATAAGCATGCTTTAGTTTGCTTACTGAAAAAAAAACCAGTGTGGTAATATGTCTACTGCAGCTCCCAAAGTAGCGTTCCCCAAAACTGGTCTATATCTTTAATATAGAAAGTCAACATATCTAAGTGTTTAATATGAGGGAAAAGGTTGGAAAAAGTAGATCTGAACGGCAGTTTTTGTCTCGCCTGCGTAGCAGAATCGAGACATAGGCGCCGCTTTTTCTGACGGCGGCGACGGTGGCGACGACGGCGGCGGCGTCAACAATTTAGAAATGCTGTAAATAAAAAAAAACCTTGTCCGATTTTCATCAAACTTGACAATAGGTCGGCCGTGATTTTATGAAAAGGGCGTATGTGTGAAAATCTCCGATTTTTTTTTTTTTACTTGGGGTTTTTTTTAGGCCAAAATTTTCATTTAGGCAAGTCTCAAAGGTCATATGTTTTTCATTTCCTAAATACTAGGGCCGATCTTCTAACACTTTTTCAGTTTTCTTGCTCATGAGTTGGCAAAAGGCGTATATGTAGATTCGCCCCTATAATAAACAAGTCATGTGTTTAATATTTAGGCAAAAAGGTGTATGTTAATATACATCCTTTTACCAAACTGGTAATCTAATTTCCTTGGGTGAATGTTTTGGTAAAATCGCGTATCTATTTTCACACACCCTTGTGCCAAGTCAAGTAATTAATAAATTACAATCCATTTCTTTGGCGGAAGGACGCATCTACAAATACACCCTTCTTTCTAATTAATCACCCTCACGATATAATCAACTATATGGATGAAAGGTGTATCTAAACATACGCCATGTTACTCAAACAATCACTACTATGTTGTATTCATATTAAATTGGCATAAAGGTGTAACTCCACACACGCCCTTTTGCCAAAACGGTGACTGTTTTATGGCAGTCGATTTAATTGGTAGATGGGTGTATCTATGTATACGCCTTTCTGCCATATCATACACAGGAATTTCAATGACGTATCTTAAGATACGCCCTTTTACCAAACTAATCGTTAGCAGTGTGTGTAAAGCTTGTTTAGTTTAAGGTGTATGTCTATAAATCTGTTTATTTTAGCAGATTTTCTACAGTTAAAGATATAACAAATATCAGACATTAAAATATAGAATGTGTCCTAAATCCTGGAGTAAACTTGATTTTGAGCATGAAGTTTATATACCTTTTTCAGTTACAGAAATTGCCCGAACTTAATCTAAGCTTTTTACTTGGCGCTGTGATACATACACACTCCCTTTTGCCAAAACACGGCCGAGGTCCATTGAGCAGCTCAAATATTGCAGAGCATTTTTTAGGTCATAATTGAGGTCAAAGGTCATCTGAGGTCAACTTTCCAAAATCTTAACATGAAAATTTAACATTGGCCTTTGTTTTAAAACCCTTTGCCCGATTTTCATCAAACTTGCACAACGGGTCCATTTGGTAGCCCAAATAATGCAGAGCAATTATTGGGTCATCATCGATGTCAAAAGTCATCTGAGGTCAAATCTTAAATCTTAACCTGAAAACTTAAACATGACTCTTATTTGAAAACCCTTTGGTCTATTTTCATCAAACTTGAACCATCTTGATAGAAATATGTTAAAGGCCACATTGCTACAGTTTCAAATAACGCAATGCAGGCGAGACTGCCAGGCGGCGTTTCACTTTTTTTATATTGTAACGGAATTCGCGAATCAGCTGTGTTTGTCGATAGATGGCAGAATATGATATCCTTATTCTGGGAATCCCTAAATACAGCTCCGTTATGTGGTTATAAAGTTACAGTTTGTTGTCGAAGATGGCCGAGCTTAAATGATGAATAAAGCATGTACAAATAATGAAGAATGGTGAGACCTTGACTTTAGTTTAGAGTTTATTCCGATATTAAGACAAGTATAGCAAACGATTCAATAAAAGAGTGGGAGAATGTCTTGCGAAGATAATTTACAGCTCTACTTTAAATCCAAACTCTAACTTATTTGAAATTAAAAGTAGTCTGTCCTATATTCGTGCGGACAGAACTCCAAGACAGATCTCAAGACAGAAATTGACAAACTAACGCTCCAAGCAAAGTACAGAGCATAACACAGAAAAAAACAAACATAATACCTTACAATTTAAAAAAAAAATAATCGGAGGAATACAATTGCACGCAAAGAATGATAATTACAAAGATAATTGAATTAAAGTAATAAATAAATAGTTAAACCACTTAAAAATACTTTTCCATCTGCTAGGTGTTATATATTGGTTCACAAAGAGTGTTATAAGAAAATAAAGGGAGATATCAAGATGAGAAATGTGCTCCCACCAAACCTGCATTACTATTCAGTTCCTCGCTTTATTCATGTAGAGCTTCTGAGTGGTAAGAAACTACATCGGCCAAATCATCCGAGGCCCCCAAAACAAAGGGTTTGACTACCCGAAGACCATTACTCACTTTTGTTGGGAGGGGGCACCAATACACACCAATACCATCCAGCGTCGTATCGTAATAATTAATTCCAAAATTATTGTAGCAGCCATGGCGGTGCAGTCATTCCAGATACAAATATATTATGATCCATTTGCATCAGAATGGAACAGGGAGTGGTAATGAAAAAAAAAATAGTTTAAGTAGGAGTTATGGCTGCAGCGAATTACATGCAATTAATATTTAACCTACAGTGTGTCTCAATAAAAACGTAACACTTTTGAAATGGTTGGCAAATTGAGCATATATAGTTTTATGAAGAAATGTTGATATGTATAGAAAGCTGAAGGATCGACCTTTCTTATGAGATGAAAAATTGGAAAAAAGAATCATGCTTCGATGAACAGTGTTCACTTAAGTTAGAAGTATAAAAATGTGCCTGCGCAGGATTTTTCCTTTCAATTTTGGAGAGGTAAGCTACTTGTAGCTTAGCTTACAATAAGGTCGATATGAGATATTCAGGATCGATGAAACAACAGGGTATTTCAAATACCGTGAATACCATTCCTTTTTCTCTGATATTTATCAATCCCGAAACATCACCGCCCATTCCCCACCCACACACACAAACGCACACACAAACGCTCTCACACATTTCCACTCCCATCTTATTGTACCGGGTATAACAAAAAAGTCTTTTTAATGTTTAAAGATGTTCATGTTTCTTTTATTTTTTCTTATTTACAACTGCTTTGTTCATCTTGAAATAAGGATCTGACAAAAGTAATCAGTCCATAGTCCACATGGTTATTTTTTCCTTGCCTGAATATCACGGCTTTTAAAGTATCGATTGAGTAAGGGTATCGGTAAAATTAAGTCTATCACATTATTGATCGACGTCCACCTTTTCTCTCGATACACGATCTTGCCCATTTCAGCATTTCAGCTCTCCTGACCTGACTGTTGCTCTGTCCTGACGAATTAAGGACATCAATCTCGTGTCGGGAGGTGTGGTGTAGACCTTAATCTTGAGCCATCCCCCGAAGAAGAAGTCGAGAGGCATCATGTCAGGTGAACGTGGAAGCCACTCAACTTCATATGATCACTGAAGAGCTGGGTGAGGTGTTCTGCAGCAATGGCAAGGTGCCCCATCTTGCAACCACCATACACGTCGGAACCGTCCATTCCTGCCATGGCGATAACTTGCAACTCTATCAAGGGCAGGGATAACATGTCCATCGATTATCGGGACGATTATTTTTGTCAGGTCTTTCATTTTAAGATGAACAAAGCAGTTGTAAATGAAAAGAAAATAAAAACAACATGAACATCTTACATAAAAAGATTTAACTATTTTTTTTACAATACGATGGGAGTGGAAGTGTGTGCGTGTGTGTGTGTTTGTGGGGCGGTGGTTTTCGGAATTGATAAATAACAGAGCAAAAGGAATGGTATTCAATCTAATCAAAATACCCTGTTGTTCCATCGATCCTAAATATCTCAGATAAATCTTTTTGTAAGCTACAAGTAGCTTACTTGTCCAAAATTGGAAGGAAAATCCTGCGCAGGCACATTTTCATAACTCTAACTTAAGTGAACACTGTTCATCGAAGCATGATTCTTTTTCCCAATTTTTCATATCATTAGAAAGGTCAATCCTTCGGCTTTCTATACATATCAACATTTCTTCATAAAACCACATATGCTCAATTTGCCAACCATTTCAAAAGTGTTACGTTTTTATTGAGACACACTGTATATCACAACCCTCAGTCTGCAAACAATACAATCAAAAGTTTTATATGCAAGAACAACATATTTTTGCCAGATAATTGATAGCAACAAAGTGACAAATATCTCAAAATTACTGATTACCCAAATATTTAGATGCCAAGGCCTTGAATTTTGTCCCATTTCCATTATACATGTAAGAGATTATTCAGACCATTTACCCCGTTTACGTTGGTTATGTGCAACGTATTTGGAACACGTATCATAATTGTGTAACAACAAAAAAAAATAAAGTACCAAACTGTAGGAGCTCAACTTTGAGTTGATAACGTCATTTATTAATGGTGATCAATGAAACGGAAACTCAAATTTGAATTGTAGTCCTCAAAGCTTGTTAGAAACGTGTACATTCAAATTTCATGCTATTAGGTCACAAAATATGGCACAAACAGTTTCTATCATGACAATTTTGAAAAGCAAAATAATGGATTAAAGTGTGGTTGCAACAATGATATTAAGGATTTTGGGACTCAGCACCCCATAATCATAAAAGAAATGGTCATAATAAAACATAGTCGCGGCAGAAAGATACAAAATAAATCCGTAATGGGTTTTATGCCGGCCATTTTGAAATCCAGAATCATGGCTGAGGGCACGGTTCAAACAAAAACAGAACAAAATTTGGTGCATAATAAAATATGAAATAGTGGCCTAAATGTGTTTCTTTGTACGGTGGACATACTGAAATTGAAAATGGCGGCTTATAGCTGATCAGAAAAATCCAAAGCAATTTCATTTAATTCAGCACACCAAATTTGACAGAGTTGGCCAGAAAAATAAAATTCAGGAAGAAATATCCAAGAAATGGTCCAAAATGTGTTTACTATGGCGGCAATTTTGAAATTCAGAATAGCGGCTGAGAACGAGGTGAAAAAATGAAACCAGGTATTTTGTTATTAAGCAACCCCAAATCATTAAGATTGGACAAAGAGCAACAACTAGATTTGGGGTAGAAAGACCCAAAATATGGCCTAAAATGGGTTTTCTATGGCAGCCATTTTGACATTCAAAATAGCGGCTGAAGACGGGGTCAGGAAGATCGGAACCAACGTTTTTTTTTTTATTCAGCACGTATCGCGCGGGAGCCAATTTCTCGACACAGTAGACTGCACTATTACTGACTTTAAAAAGAGAGGAGGACAGTTACGATGCGAAACTTGAGTGAGGAGAGAGTTTGTTGACCCAAAAAGCCTCAAAACCGCCACTCTCTGGTCCAAACAATCTTCTCAGTAAACAGTAATTGTGGTTTGGATCGGTGATAAGATTGGGCCAAAAGTGAAAGAGATTTGAAACCAAGTAATTCTGTGAGAGTTGAGAGGAGCCAAAACAGTGAAGGTGAATTCAAAGTCGCTCAAAAGAGAAGTCAGCTTCTTACGCTTGAAAGTCAGAGCAACGATATTTCTAACAGAGTATCTCAATTCAGCTGAAGGTCGGAACAAAGTTAAATGCAATGTAGTTCCTAAGTTTCGTTTTGCCGTATTAAAGGTTGTAGCAATGTCAAATGTGGACTTCTCAGTAGTTTGATTTCATGAAGGTGATTTAGATCCAACTTTGCAAGACAATTTACAGGTCATTATTTTGCAAGACATCCTTTACGAGGAAGATGATTATTTACAGAATAATGAAATACATATAATGATATAAAATGAGCAAACTAAAATACCGAAATACATATAGCAATACGCAAACCAAAATGCGTGACAATGTGCTTTGTTTTGATTATTTGAAAACCTATGACAACTCATTGAAAAGTCACTAAAACATTATGAGATTATGCGGTGAAAAAAAATCTTCTTTTTTTTTTTTATTAAATAAGAACAATAATGCTCTTGAACAGAATTACATATTAGGTGCCATAGGTAAAATCGTTCCCTCGTAGAAATTAATCGCGAGATGCAATTAATATATTACGCAGGCAGTGATAATCATGAAAGTACCTCTAATTTATTGAAATAATTTCATTTCTTCTGATCTAATC
Source organism: Temnopleurus reevesii (assembly GCA_036244855.1). Classification (NCBI taxonomy): domain Eukaryota; kingdom Metazoa; phylum Echinodermata; class Echinoidea; order Temnopleuroida; family Temnopleuridae; genus Temnopleurus; species Temnopleurus reevesii. The sequence continues at coordinate 46,276 of BQKZ01005007.1, read as the reverse complement.
TGTTTCTACGACAACTACGTTTGTATCGATTAATTTACGAGCCTTAGTGAAGGATGAATTATGGGTTCAAGGTGCACTTCATAAATTAGAAATTCTTTCTTGAAATGCCGTTACAAAACACTTATTAATACAATCAGCTCGTTTTCATTTCGATAATTCTTGAGCCTTAGTGAAAGTTGAATTTTTGGTTTTATGTTGAAGTTTTAAATCCGCTATTCTTTCTGAGTTACTAAACACTTATTGATATAATCCGTTCGTTTTGATTCATGGAGCTGCATATTCATATAGGAACGTTTGTCATAACGTTTCTGATACACATCTTGAACTTGGGATTTTAAGTTCATGACAGATTTGTTTTCTTGCTCAATTCTCCTGGCTGATTCTTGAAATGGGTAGAGGTCTGAACGTTACCCCAACTGACTTCGTCAGTGAAACATCCGGCAATGCCTCGTACGAATCGTTTTTCGATTCTGACTTTAGTTTATTGAATGGAACCTCAAACATTCTCTCAAACGAATCTTCATCAGACTTCGATTCAATACCTACAACTAGCTTCTGTACCTGGTAGGTAGAAATAGCGGTCGTGCATGTGTTTGGGATCACAGCAATCATCGGTGTTGTCTTCACCGTCATCACGTTAATCCTGATCGCGTGTCATCGTCCACCTCGGAAGAAACAGAACATTTTCCCGGTTAACATCATTCTCGCTGATTGCCTGTTCAATTTCAGCTGTGCAATGAATTATTCTTGGTGGCTTGGATTGGAATTGGTATGTAGGTTCATTTGGTATAACACAGGGGTTGCTGCAGCCCCGGCACTTTTTGTGCAAGTCTACGGGAGTGTTCAAAAATTATTATTCACAGCCGCCGTGATGGTAGACCAGGGCCCTGTAACATAAAGCAAGTTGGCAATCAATCGCAAACTTTTTAGGGGCGTTCCCAAAATGTCTCTCTAAAATATAAAGAAAAATTATTATAAAATATATGGGAAACATTTGGAAGCTCTCTCATTCACAAGGGTGAAGGTAAGGGTAGCATAGATCATCACAAGTCAACATGCATTGTCATAAAAGTGAACCTTTAAGGCTCTATTTATAATATTTGTTGAAAGTTTAGATGAGTTGACAATTGGAGATTTATTCCGATACTATCAGGGTTATGAAATTAATCACAATGACGTTTATTTCTTTCTCATTTATTTGCAGTTCGATTACATTACATATAATCGAGTATTGAATGTGATATACATTTCTTCAAATCTTGTATCAACTGCGAGTGTTTTGCTAGTAGCTGTTGAACAACTCATAGTCTTCAAGTTTGATCCGTTTGGCACCCGTAACATTCTCACCAAATCTCGTCGCAGCGTCATCTGTCTCCTCACCTGGGTGATAATGACGGGGATAGCAATAGCCATGGACATGACTGGCAATGTTTATCTGTATGAACAGGAAGATGAGCTGGTGCGCGTTTGTATGAGTAACATCTTCATCGTCCTGACCTGTTGCTGCTACATCATAGTATACAGAAAAATATCCCAAATACCCTTTGCAGCAAAAAATCAGCTTGAAGTCCGAAGGAAAAGGAACAAACGCGTGTTAGGAACCTATGGTCTCATTTTGGGAACATCATTGATCCTCTTCACTATTCCAACATCTATGACGTATTTTATGCAATATTTTATGCATTATCATGCTCACTTTGATGTTTCCTCTGTCTGTACTATCTATATTCTCTCAACAATTCCACTTCTTGACACGATAGCAAACACACTGATTTATTGGTGGCGCCAAAACGAATTTCGTGCCATCTTCAGGTGACCTGTCATGTATGTTTTCCCAAAATTGAAACACATTTTATGCTTGTATTTTCTATCATCCATAATAATATAATTATAATTATAATAATAATAATAATAATAATAATGAAACACTTTTATATAGCGCATAACACAATCATGCGAAAGTCCCTAAGCGCTTGAAACATGGAAACGTGGAAAGAGAGAAAGAAGTAAGAAGAACTAGGATTATCAGTAGATTAGTTGTTTTTGAAGAGATAAGTTTTCAAGTTTCTTCTGAATTTTTCATATGGTGTAATATTTGTGAGGT
>BQKZ01005007.1:25149-36928 GCA_036244855.1 Temnopleurus reevesii | reverse complement strand
TTTTCATACATCTAAATTAAGTGAACACTGTTCATTGAAGCATGATTCTTTTTTCAGCTTTTTCATATCATTAGAAAGGTCAATCCTTCAGCTTTCTATACATATCAACATTTCTTCATAAAACCATATATGCTCAATTTGCCAACCATTTCAAAAGTGTTACGTTTTTATTGAGACACACTGTATGTCTCAGATTTAGACAATTACATTGAAATTCAATAGTCAAACATTTCCAAAAGAAAAGAGAAATGTGAATTTAAGACTTGACATTGTCATTTTAACATAGTTACCATGTCTACCATGGATCGTCTCATATTACTTGCATATGCAGGTAATATGAACCTTCTGTGACGATGTCATAATTTGCATATTAATTGTAAACTTCATTATTTGATGATCGCAAACATTCTAAAAAAATGAAGGATAAATAGTTGTTAATTAAAAAGAACAAGGTTTGCTGGATTTATCTTTATGCATATTTATGCAAATTTTGCCAATGTCGTTAATAGTCTCATTTTACCTGCACGTACCCTAACGTTTTAAGGAGAAGCCACCCCTAGAAATATTGTACTGACAGTGATGAAGTAAATGAGATGAACAAACTGTTAAAACTTAAACAGCTACAAATGATTACTTATACATTTTCAAACCGGTCATCTGTGGCTCAGTGATAGAGCATCTTCCCCATGAACGGAAGGTCGTGGGTTCGATCCCCGACCGAGTCATACCAGAGACTTATAAAAATTGGACCATCTGCCATCTTGCCAGGCGCTCGGCATCTAAGAATGGACATGATGGAGAAGGGTAATAATAACATTATGTTATGCAGGACCCCTTGAAGAACAGCTTGCAGCTGAAAGTGGCTACCTTGGGCAAATAAGGGGTATTATTATTAGTATTACTATTATTTAAACTCTCAATTATATTACGATATCTACCGCTGATAGGAGTCCGTTAGACTGGCAACTTTGTCATGATCTGTGACGTCATTCGGACAACTAGCCATTAATTAACAACAACGCTAATACATATAACTTATAAGGCGCTAAATCTGCTAAGATCAAATTACACATTTTCTTGTTTTTTCCAGAAAAGTCTATGAAATAGCAGGTCTTAATCAATTTAACATTGAATCGATCAAACCCCCATTTTAAATTTTTACTTTTATGCCATTTTTAAAGCGTCACATACAAAGCAAATTGGGTATTGAACACTCATACCTCATATTATCTGCCACAAATTCCAACTCATGTTGCCCACCTTATCGGTGGACATCGTTGGAACTTTAAATCAATAACGTTTAAAATAGATTTTGATGAATATATTTATAGTTTGTTCATTTTCTTTGTTTGTTATAATTCACTGAGAGCCCCCACATAATTCCCAAGGCATGTTGTACCGGGTAGTAAGACACTGCCAACAAAACTGTTGATTGAAATCTATTCGGATGATGGTGACATAATATTATCGCTCTAGTTGGTTTGAATTTCTACGGTTTGTATAAATGAATACGCATAAAATTGACGTTCTTAGCCATTATTTGCTGAGTGTGTTGCCCAATTTTTATGGGGTTAAGTCGATCATTAGGAGGCAAATCTGGTTTTGTCAGAAGTTCATGTATATGCTCATGGACATCCTTTTACGCATTGACATTAAATACAGACGTGTAATATCAGTTCAATGTTGTTAAACACCAATAAGTAAACCAATCCAAAATAAATCTCACGCCTATTACTCAAACGTTTTTGTAATTCTTATTTTTTTTTTCATATTTGAAAATATGATGGACCATTATCAAAGTGATGTAGTACAGCCTTCTTTTTAGATAGGAAAATGAAGCAATGTACTATTTGCTACGAATTCTTAAAGAACAAGTATTTGGCTTCAAAATGAGCAATGTCTCATCAAGACGGACCATCTCGTCAGAGAACAATGAGCAGAAAAAGTCGCGTTATGTATGAGACCTATCATGGCACATATGTGACGTGATTTTGCCTAAGTGACTAATTTAGTCTCTGACGTCATGGACGTGAGGGTAAAATTGACTACTCTTAGCTCGTTTTGAGGCCAAACAGTCATTCTTTATGATCTTCACGGATTTAGAGCAAAATAGTATTATTTACAGATTGATATTAAACAAATCAAGTTCTTTGCTAATATACATCTCGGATAATCGCCCTGATATAGCTCCATTTTAAAGCCCAAGTAAGGTTTTGGTATAAGCGAATATTTCTCTCGACAAATTGTGTCTTCAAATCTATATAAAACGAAATATAGTATAAGATTGTGCAAAAAATGAATGAGTTTTGGAAAAGCTATAACCTTAAACGTGCGAAATATTTCAGTGCCGTGTCCCCCGACACTAATTCAATATTTTCTTACTTGATAAAGGACAACTTCTATTGCACAGAATTGGATAGAAATTTCAGAATTTTATCGTTGTGTATAACTTTTTATTACTTTATTGTCAAATCTCAGAAATAACTTTGTATATAAAATGCTCGATAACAGGCAAAATACTACTATAACCAAGAGAGGGCGCTAAATGTGATTTAACTGTCAAATTCAAATATTCAAAATAGTCAGTTCGTAAAAAAAAAAAAATTGCTTTGGTCTCAAAATATGTATAATGTCATGATAAACAACCAAAATATTCACATTACTTAATCTTTACCAAAACTATACTTGGGCTTTAATCGAAAAGGGATGAAAAGGGGATGTTAACGGATGGAGAGACCGATGTACAAAAAGGGAGAGGGAGAGAAAGGAGTGTCCGAGGGGAGGAGAGAGAGGGGAAAGAGAATGGGTGGGAGGAAGAGAGAGAGAGAGAGGAGGGGGAGAAAGAAAGAGAGTGGTAGGAGAACGGGAAAGAAGAGATTGGGTGGAAAGGGATTGAAGGAAGGGAGGAAACCGAGGGGGTGAGATTAACAGGGATGAGAGAAAGAAAAGTAAGAGTGCAAGAATTTTCTGGAGAGAGATAGAAAGAGATAAAAACTAATAGAGGGAGAGAGGGAGCAAAAGAGAAAGAGAGAGGAATATTAAAATGGCGATGGGAAATAAGGAAGTGGCTAACAACAGGGGAGGAGTGGGAGGAGGGAAAAAACTAGAGAAACAGAATGAATATGAGTAAGCAAAAGAAAACAAATGTGTCAGCGGTGTGTGTGTGTGTGTGTGTGTGTGTGTGTGTGTGTGTGTGTGAAATAGAGAAAGGGGAAAAGTATTGTTTTTAGACAGCGACAGAGCGAGGGCAAAAGGAAAAGGGGAGATTGGGAGAGACACAAGGTGATAGATATATAAAGTAATTGACGAGGAAGAGAGATGGTGATAGAGCGAAGAGAGAAAGAGCGAGGGGGAAGAGAGGAGAGAGATGTTAATAGTTAATACGTAGTAAGCAAAAGACAAGAAAGAGACAGCGCGTGTGCATTTTAGTGTATGTGTGTGTGCGTGTGTGTGTGTGTTGGAAGGGGAAAGGTAGAAAGAAAGAGAGAGAAATTTGGTTTTACGACTTGTATCACTCAAATTTGAATATTTACGCCTGGAGAAGAAGAAAGGGTAGAGAGAGAGAGAGAGAGAGAGGGGGAGGGGGGCAACCGGGGATCAAACCCGATCAACTCACAGGTTTGTTCGCAGTTCTAAATTTAGACATTTTGTTAGAGGGCGTCCTTACATTTTGAGTAACATGCAAGTTTCAGTGATGTGATATAATGTCTGAGAGATTTATTGGGTATTCAACTAAACACAACCAAGAAAACAGTTCCCCTAATTGCCAAAAGTCACACCTCCTTATATACACGTCACACTTCTTGACACACATCTTAAATTTCATATTATTGGCATTATGTATCATTTAGTTTCAGAAAAAAAACTTTAATGAGAAAAGGAATCTTGTCCTTTAAATGGAAAAGCAAGAGGAGAGTTTGTATGATACGGCAAAGAAAGCTTGTGCACCAGATGATTGATGATGGCCTGAAAGAGACATCATGACTATACATGTATATAAACCTCTTTTTCAGAAAAAAGGATGTGGTCGGAAAAAGAGCTAAAAATCACCTCACACTCGCCAAGGCGACTTGTCTTGAGGCCGACTCACACCTTTGCGTTTCAAGCCTCTGTCGGCCCAGCATTTTTGAAAAATAAAAACGCTCAAGAAGCGTACACCGAACGTCAGTCCGCCGTATGACCTGCATCGTTTTCAATTCTTAAAAACGCTGGGCCGACGCATGCTAAAAACGTTCATGTGTGAGTCAGCATTTAAGGCTACTGCGCACAACACGACTATTAGTTGTACGACTGAACGTCGGTAAATATTGAAATGCACTATGATGGTGTATCCAGCATCAAGTCCCTCGCCGTGAGACGATGTATGATAGCGTATTATAGTATTTGCCGTATTGGTCGTAAAGTACGTTCGACTGACGGTCGTGTTGTGTCCGATGGCCTTCGGGATGAGAAGGCTAGAAATTGAACTACTCACCATCGAGTTGCACATATAAGCTTCCGTATTTTTTTTTTAAGTCAGTACGTCATGATCGACAGGACTTCCGGTTGCGAACGGGCGGCGTGTTGCGTATTGACAACAACGATTTTTAAACATTTCCTTACTTACGCACCTTGCCAAGCTCAGAAACTAGGAACACTTCGTACGACTTTCCGATGCTTGTTGTCGTCGCGTGTATTTTGATTTGTCCCCCCTTTGGCTTCGATTGTTTCGAAAAACATGCGGAACACATACGTTTGCGACTACCGAGCTGTGAACTAGCGAAATAAAGCTTACTCACTCGCTATTCCAGGTAAAAAAAAATCTGTGATTTTTTTCTCTGTTCGGCAATCTTCGCAATCAAAATGGCAGCGGACAGTTTGGCTCCTAACCGGAAGTCATGTCGATCATGACGGACCGACTTTAACTCGTCAGCCTTCCTCCGCCTAAATTCGCATCAGCAAGAGGGCTACAACCAAAGAGGATTGACAAACTAGAGTTGGGCGCTCATGGCGTTCGAATTACTTAAAGGGGAACTACACTCAGACATTAAATTACTATCATTAAATGAAGAAAAATAAGATTTAACAAACTGTGAAAATTTGAGCAAAATCGGATAATCCATTCAAAAGTTATAGATATTCAAAGTTTTGACTTAAACCCCTCATGGGCTCCTTAAATTGGCAAACATACAGGCACAAAATGGCTGCCAACATGGAGAACTCTCCATTCGCTTTGTACACAAAATTTCACATTTTCCTCTTTTTCCAGAAAAGTAGACAAAATTTTGCTTCTTCGGTTAAATATATTATAGCCACATCAATTCTGCAAGCACTCCAGAAAGAATGGGGTTGATTCCTCATTTGAAATATGATATTGATCCATTTTCAATAAATCTATATACAAAGTGAATGAGGAGTTCTCCATGTATGACATCACAGATTATGCTAATTAGCTATACGCATGCCAATTCAAGGATGCCCAGCACAGGTGGAAATGATAACTTTGAAAATTCATAACTTTTGAACGGATTATCCAATTTTGCTCAAATTTTCACAGTTTGTTCATCTGGTTTTTCTTCATTTACTGACCTTACATTATTGTCTGGGTGTAATTCCCCTTTAGATAATGTCTCACATATGTCAATGTCCTAATCAGTCCTATGGTTTATCTTTCATTCCATGAACTCCCAGTGGAGGTATGGTTTGATGATTCTTGTTACGACAAGGGAATAGGGAACAGATAGGTCTTTAGGTAGGACTCAAATGTTGGTTGCGTCTCTGCTCTCCTGATAAAGTGGGGAATGCTATTCCATAGTTTTGGCCCAGAGATGTAGAAGGCTCTATTTCTCCAGGTTGTACGGCTGAGCGATTCCGTTCATTCTTACGAACGACATCGCGGAAAGGGGCACGATGATAAATATCATAGATTTTCATTGATGATTTCAAAGTTCTTCGTCCCAGGCTGTGTCATTTTGTAGGACAACTACTTGTAAATACGCCCACAGTAATTACACAAACTTTGTGTGTTCTAGTTTATCTTCCCTCGTTGATGGGGGGAGGGGCGCACTTTTTAAGCATCTCTTAATCATGAGTTCAGCTCATGTTTTCGAAGTTTACAAAATAGATGCAGCTCATGTTTTCGATGTTTACAAATACATATCCGACGCAGGCCTGTAGCAATTAACAAAAACAACAGCAACAAATGGTATCGCACGATAACTAGAACGCAGACAATAGGTCCGTACACTGTGTATTCAACTGTGCGGACACAACAATGACAAGCCGGTAGCGAATTCAATAGCATTACAAAGCAGCATTGAAATTGCGTTCAACTTAACTTTTCGAAAATAATTTATATCGTGTTTAGTGTTATAGAGGGTGTGTCGAGCGAATTAAGTGAACATCAGTCAAACGTCTTTCCTTTTTATTTTTGTGCGAGCACTGAGCTTTTTTCCATTTTTCTTGTCTTCATACTCATGTAAGTGCTAGTAATGGAGAACCTGCAACCTGCATGGTATTTCCTTGAAGTGAGAGCTTTGCATGTGAATTTGTAATGGGGCAGTCACGCCAACAGACTAATCCCCAACCCTTTATAGCCTGGCTGTACAACATTCATGTATTTTGTCGTCGAAGGAAAAAGGATTGCATGCAATTTTTAATTGAATTGAATTATTGTTATTATACTATCATTAATATTATCACCATCATTCTCATTAAATTATTACTAGATAGTCACTTTATTGTGAGTCCATGGCTATATAATACTGCTAAAAATATTCCTTTTAATAGAGGCACAATACTCTATTTGTCTTATCATGTCATCATATAGCGCTCACTTTGAGCAGACAGAAAAGGGATTTCGGACAACGTAAACAACTTCATTCAGGCAATGGCAGTGATATGCGCTATATAAGCAACGTGTTTATTATTATTATTATTAGGCTTTCACAGTAGCAAGATACTCAAAAACGAAAGAAACTTCCATATTCACTGTGCGACGCCTGTTAGGCATTTCCCCGCATAAAAAGAACACTGACATTTCTTTTGTGTATGTCTAGCTATTGTGAATGTTTGAATGAAGTTGTTTACCTTTTCCAAAAGCCATTGCCCTATATGCTCGCAGTGATTGCAATTGCGAACCGAATGATAATGAACATCTTAAAGACTAGTTATCTTTTTACAAGCGGACTTTGCACCTTGTAAACGCACACTCCTTCTCGTTATCCCTACACGATACTACACGTGCATGTGGGAATTCTAATTGAGCACATTAGATTTATAATCTTCACCGATCAAGGATTACTTTAATATTCACTGTGTAATAGCATGCTCGAGCGTGACAATATTGCGATATAATACATTAATTTGACATTTTTATGTGATGTTGTGTAGATTGTAATAGTGACATTTACGCTTACTGGAATGCTTGAATGGAGCTTGTATGAAGGATGAACCATTATCATTTTATCTGATCTGCAGTGGTACTTATATAACGGTCGTATTTATGTTGACATCGTATTTGGAAAAGCAAATATTTTGTGATCCATTTCGACAGATCGAAACGTACAAAATCTCAATGAGGTTCGTTCATTAGTTCATTCAAAACTAAGACGCAGTTGAGTCAGGAGAATTGCATTTTCCTTTTTATTGGAACACACCCCTCGTGCTGGAGAACTGGAAAATGTCTTAAGATGACAGGCTCAGTGGCTGCCGTATTCAAAGTTTGTGCCTGATTATTGCGGCATACTGCTCGGAGTAAACTGAAATAATTTTGGTAACTTGATTAAATACCCGATTTTTTCCCCTTGATCGAGTAGTTCGTAAGTGGAAGATATCTCTGATAGAGAGGGAGAGAGGAAGAATCTTAGTTATTCCAGTCTTTTACCAGTCATATGCACATTTCTTGTCGTCTTGGAGCGAGATCTCACATCATCATTATCCAAGAGACGTGCCAGTGATTCGAACGGCGAACCTGCAGTACAGGGCATAAACAACATTGCATTGCTAAGCTCCATGAAACTTTGTCGAGTGTACCTGACTCTAATATAACCGAGACTGATTTCTGTTACGGAACGCACGTGTTCGACCTTTGTCGCCTTAAGTCTTGAAATCTTACAAGACGCACAGAGACAACTTTGATTCTCGTGGACTGCGATTTTTACTGGGAAGGCAGATCTGTTAAGGAACGTTTGCGCTACCTCTGTCACCTAAATTCTGCAAACCATATTATTTATGCAGGAACAATTTTCTTTCCACTGCGAGTTAAATGATGATTGAAAATCGAGTATCTCCAAAATAACATCAAGATAAGTAAAAATACATATAACTTTTTTTAAGAGAACTTGTTACAAAGTGGACGCACTTCGTCTTTAAAACGCTTAGTGTGCAGAACCCTTTAGGGTGCATATTTCGATCCGTGCCTTGTTCGACGTCTTTTTTTATTTTTTCTTCATATTAACTGTATAAATTATAAATCAACTCTCTCGTAAGAACAAGCGAGTGTTTCTCTTCATTGTTTCTGTGCTGGCCGATGTCGCGTCGCTCATCGATACAAAAAAAAGTTTTCGACGATCTCGACACTGACCACGAAAGCAAGATGACGTCATCCGGCATCGACCAGGAGCTCGTAACCCTGGACATCGTCATCCTCGTCATATACTTCGTTTGCGTTCTTGCTGTTGGTCTCGGCGTAAGAAACTTCGAAATTAATAATTTGTTATTCTATTCTGGGATCTAGGACATATAACATAAATGTGTTCAATTGTAAATCTGTGCACGTGATATCCCATAGAATCACAATTGATATCAATCGTACGATCGATTGAAAAGCTTTAGGTTACGGAACCCTGCATGTACTTCAAAGATAATTTTGTTAGAAAGTAAAATTGTTCATTTGCGCCCTCACCCCGTAGAATTTGTGAGAAAGACAAAAAAGGGAGGGGAGGGGAGGGGGGGGGTGAAGATAAACGATAACTTTTTATTTTTTAAAGATATTTCGCCCCATTCAAGTATCGTAGAAACGCTTCGGACATGATGGATACTAAAAAAGGGAAATTCTCTTTTTTCGCATCCATCATGTCCTCTAATATAAAATGACTATGTGCAGAGAGGACAAATAATTCGGACTAAGAAAAACTTCCACAGAAGCATTCACAATAGCTAGGTGCACATGATAGAAATGACTTTCCCTTTTGTTCAGTGGAGAAGTGTCGAACAGGTGTGACACCTTCCCAGTGAGTAAAAAGGACGTTACTTTCCTTTGCAGTTGTGAAAGCTTGAAAGAAAGACTTTGTTTTGTCCTAATACCTTGACCCTACTGCTCACATCGAAAATTTGTGCAAAATATTAAAGACTTGAGAAAAGAAAACTGTGTTTCTTTTCCCTTGTTAAGACACTTATGCATTCAAATATTTTACTGATGTTGTTGGGGGAAGCATGGTAAATTGATAGAAGCGAAATACATTGGTTATGCATTTTTTTAGGACGGTTTACTATTGTTTATTTATTTATATTTTTTTTTACTGAAACTCATCCCAGAACTGTGTACTTCTTAAAAAAAAGGGTGCACAAAGAGTGCAAACCTGCGCGCAAAGTGGCAATCTGCTGCAAAACTCGAAACGGTGCAATATTGTACCCTTTTGGTATTTAAATGCTCAGCAAAAAGGGTACATGAAGGGTTGCATCTACCGGAGAGGGTGCAATATTGTACCTTTGGACATCTCTAATCGGACAGGGCATTGTGCCATGGAGTCATCGTTAGATATAGTTTCATGTTGCCATAGTTTAAAGGTAGAAAACTATATTTGCATCCATTACGGTTATGCTTACAACTTGTTGTGTACATCGGATATGCCAAAATAATGACCTCTATATGAAGTATTTTGGTCGAATGTAGTCCAGAATATTTAATTCAAATACAAATCTATTTGTATCATAATTCATCTTGACACCAACGGAATCGCTATACTCCTAGCGTATTCTGGTACCACACACACACACACACACAAAACATTAGAGCACATGCAGTGCGCATTTCAATACACTGCCCCTCCATGCGGAATACGCACTGAGAGAGACTCTTGCGCTAATGGTCAACGAGGAGTTAACGGCTGTTTTGTAATTTTGAACGCACGGTCAATTAGTTCGAGGCCCGAATAGAAGAATTATTATTGGAATAACTATAAATTCGCCTATCAAGACCAATCTTTGTGCTTAATTGATTGGTGATAAGTTCTAACATTTAGTACTCCTCAACATAACACAACAATCTTGGAAAGTCAAATTTTAGGCTGCAAAAGAAGTATTCTACCTTTAAGCATGGGACCTTGGAACAATGGGATTATCTAGAAGAAAAAACAATCCAACACCCCCAAAGGCAACCCACAGAATGCTAAATCATACCTTCTGTGGTTTGATTTGTCACCAAAAGGTGCAATATTGCATCCAAAATGGTGATCCAGTGTGGGATTTGTTTACAGCTTTAAATGTGCAACGTTGCACCTTTATTTCTAAGTGTGCATGGCAAAAGCCTTCGGGTGACACCCATCAGTATAGAAGTTCCACTGTAAGCAGAAGGGACAAAGACCTGGAACAAACATGACAAAGTAAACAACCCGTATTCAAGTGTTATAAATAGATCGATGGACACAAAATAAATGTACATCCTTCTTATTCTATGGAAGAAATGTTGAACCAGAGTCGTACTTGTGTGATCATGAAGCTATTGTAAATGCTTGAAAGAAGTCGTTTACTTTTTTCCAGTCCTTTGTCCCTTCTGCTCACGGTGTTTGTAAATTGAGTTTATTATGTGAAAAATTTGGTGTTTTTTTTTTTTTTGCAGTCTATGTGTAGATCGAATCGAGGCAGCACTGAAGGTTATTTCCTCGCTGGTGGCGCTATGATATGGTTACCTGTAAGTATCAATTATTAGTATTAATTATTAGCTTATGATAGTTGGCCCTTGCATTTATGATATTTGTGTGTATTATTCTAAGAAAAAAAATACACCTACTTGTTTGTTTGTATAAGTTATAATTTGTTAACTTTACTTTTTTGTTGAATAAATGCAGAAACATCTGCTAAAAATATTTTCTTATAAATGGATCTTGCAGCATGACAACTGCATTTTATAAGAAATCTGTGTTGAATTTCTTGAAAGACGTATGCATTATAATTGTAGTTAATACCATCACATATTTAAAAGTTATTGTAAAGCGATAATGATTTCTCGATCTAAATTCTGGTTTAAAAAAAAAATGGATGTACAGGCAAGAATTTACGTTAACCGGACGTGAGCACCCCGACACGCATGAACTGTTTACTGCGAAAACTACATAACGTCATTTGCGATTTTAGGTTTGATTTTGCTGTTGGTAGTGAAAACTGTTACCTTCGCTATATATTCTAAGAAGCTTGTTATTCTTACATTGAAATTAATTTGTTGCTAAGCATCTTCTTTTTTTTTTTTGAATAACCAACATTTTACCTAATTTGAAAAACAGACTTTCGGATTATGAACTTCTTTCCGGTTATGGAAAAAATCATTCTTTTGATTATTCGCTAGACATTATTCATGAAAACCTTGACTGCTAAAATTCTTCAAAGCCATAAAATGACATGGATATTTTTACGAAAATTTAAACTGAAAAAAAATGTCCGAACATCATTACCAATAATGTGTTATTTTTTGGTTGTCTTCGTCTTACTCACAGGTTGGAGCATCCCTGTTCGCGAGTAACATTGGAAGCGAGCACTTCGTTGGATTGGCAGGTTCTGGTGCTGCGTCAGGCATAGCTGTCGG
>BQKZ01005007.1:0-18342 GCA_036244855.1 Temnopleurus reevesii | reverse complement strand
TCGATCTCAGGTTGATCTGTACTCTGGAGCTTTGTTCATTGAGCAGTCCCTTGGATGGAACCTCTATCTGGCCATCGTTGTCCTTTTGTGCATCACGGCGCTTTACACGGTGACGGGAGGGCTTGCTGCAGTCATATACACCGACACAGGGCAAACTTTTAGAAATAAATAAATTAATTAATTAATCAATCTTGAATTTCTAGTGTCTCACGTTCCATCACGTTGTTTTCTCGATCTCAGGTTGATCTGTACTCTGGAGCTTTGTTCATTGAGCAGTCCCTCGGTTGGAACCTCTATCTGGCCATCGTTGTCCTTTTGTGCATCACGGCGCTTTACACGGTGACGGGAGGGCTTGCTGCAGTCATATACACCGACACAGTGCAAGCCATTATCATGCTGTTTGGCGCCTTGTGGCTCTGTATAGCAAGTAAGTATCAACTCCCAGACACGCCAGCTGCTAATTAGGGTACAGGTAGGAGACATGTTACAACACATCGTCCACAGAGTAGCTGGAGGGCATGTCGCAGCCATGCCTGCTGCAGTCACAGTGCTAGCCATTATCATGTTGTTTGGTGCCATGTGGCTCTGTATAACAAGTAAGTATCAACTCCTAGACACGTCTTGTAACAAGCTGCTAATTGGGTACAGGTAGGAGACATGCTACAACGTATAATCTTTACTGTAGCTTGAGGGGTTGTCGCAGCCATGTTTGTCACATTCATATTCACCGACACAGTGCAAGCGATCATCATGTTGTTTGGTGCCATGTGGCTCTGTATAGCAAGAAAGTAACACACAGGGCGTGCTCTCGGGGTATCGGTAGAAAACATTCATTAGGAAACATTATGTTTCCTCCTGAGAATTTAATGTTGCTGGGGGTTGCACACATTATACATTTAGAATATTATTGTGTTGTTCTGTGCCATGTGGCTCTGTATAGCGAGTAAGTATCAAATACTAGACACGTNAAGGGTGCAATATTGTACCTTTGGACATCTCTAATCGGACAGGGCATTATGCCATGGAGTCGTCGTTAGATATAGTTTCATGTTGCCATAGTTTAAAGGTAGAAAACTATATTTGCATCCATTACGGTTATGCTTACAACTTGTTGTGTACATCGGATATGCCAAAATAATGACCTCTATATGAAGTATTTTGGTCGAATGTAGTCCAGAATATTTAATTCAAATACAAATCTATTTGTATCATAATTCATCTTGACACCAACGGAATCGCTATACTCCTAGCGTATTCTGGTACCACACACACACACACACACAAAACATTAGAGCACATGCAGTGCGCATTTCAATACACTGCCCCTCCATGCGGAATACGCACTGAGAGAGACTCTTGCGCTAATGGTCAACGAGGAGTTAACGGCTGTTTTGTAATTTTGAACGCACGGTCAATTAGTTCGAGGCCCGAATAGAAGAATTATTATTGGAATAACTATAAATTCGCCTATCAAGACCAATCTTTGTGCTTAATTGATTGGTGATAAGTTCTAACATTTAGTACTCCTCAACATAACACAACAATCTTGGAAAGTCAAATTTTAGGCTGCAAAAGAAGTATTCTACCTTTAAGCATGGGACCTTGGAACAATGGGATTATCTAGAAGAAAAAACAATCCAACACCCCCAAAGGCAACCCACAGAATGCTAAATCATACCTTCTGTGGTTTGATTTGTCACCAAAAGGTGCAATATTGCATCCAAAATGGTGATCCAGTGTGGGATTTGTTTACAGCTTTAAATGTGCAACGTTGCACCTTTATTTCTAAGTGTGCATGGCAAAAGCCTTCGGGTGACACCCATCAGTATAGAAGTTCCACTGTAAGCAGAAGGGACAAAGACCTGGAACAAACATGACAAAGTAAACAACCCGTATTCAAGGGTTAGAAATACTGTAGATCGATGGACACAAAATAAATGTACATCCTTCTTANTGCCAATTTAAGGAGCCCGTGAGGGGTGTAAATCAAAACTTCAAAATCTTTGACTGGATTATCCGATTTTGCTCAAATTTTCACAGTTTGTTCATTTTATTTTTCTTCATTTAATGATAGCAATTTAATGTCTGAGTGTAGTTCCCCTTTAACTAGTCTAATTATAATAAAGCTCATTCTGGGGGTGAAAGAACGATATCAGTTGATTTGTTCACATTGGTTGATGCTTACTTTCGGTCGACTGTGACATTGACCAATGAAATCAAAACCTCCCTATTGTACATGTCTGGGATTATTACAATTAATTATGTCATTCTATTTTCCCCCTACATTCACGCATCATTATACATTTATTATTTACTCTTTTTTCGAGGGGAATGCACTCTGCAACCCCAGATTTGACGCTGTCACCCCCCCCCCCCCCGTTTCCGTTCTCATTAATATTTTTCATTATATCAATCAATTTATATAACAGTACTCCAATAATGTTTTGATTACTATTATTGCATGTCTCATGTGAGCCTTTTAATATCATGATTCATTTTGAAAGGACTAATTAATTAATCAATCAATTAATCTGTATTATATGTGATTAGATTTGATTCAATTGGAAATGAAAATAAACTAAAATGCTATTTTAATACTAAAATCATAAACGGAGACGCTGTGGTAAAGTGGTACTTACTCCCGCCTTTCAATCAGAGGGTCGTATGTTCGAATCACATCCATGGCGTTAATTTCCTTCAGCAAGAAATTCATCTACATTGTGCTGCACTCAAATCATGTGAGCTGAATGGATACCTGGCAGGAATTTATTCCTTGAAAAAGCTAATGCGTCTAAAAGCGTCACTGCTAAAGCCACAGTAATAATGCTGCAAGTGTAGAGCGCGATGGGAATTCTTTATATGAAGTTAATAAGCGAGATATAAAAGCTTTTCATTGTTATTATTATTATTATTATTGTTATTATTATTGTTATTATGATTATTATTATTATTATTATTATTATTATTATTATTATTATTATTATCATTATTATTATCATTATTATGTTCCAGTCGGCATACTTTTGGAGCGCGTGAACGAAACGGGAGCCTTCTGGGGGTTGATGAGCGCCCTCTTGATTGGCTTAGCACGGATGATACTGGATTTTATCTACCCAGAACCGGGATGTGGTGACCCCGACGACAGACCCGCAATCGTTGCTGGTATCCTCTTCCATTACATGTACTTCGCTCTGTTTCTCTTCCTATGGACGACCTTGGTTACCATCCTCATTAGCCTACTCACGGAGCCTATTCCTCCGGATTATGTAAGAAACACAGGGAAGATTGATGGAAATGGTCTCAAGCCCCAGTCACACAGGGGTCTGGAAGTAACACGATTTAACACGACGTGGCAGTTAAGTGTGGACTCAATAAGGAGTCGTATTTGATCGTGTTGCTTCCGGGCCTCTAAGTGACTTGGGCGTTAGCTATCCTCTAGAGAGTCGTCTTAACATTTTGCCCCCCCCCCCCTTATCATGGACAAATTAACGTCTGTGTCCGTACCTATACGGTGGCACAAGAAATTAAGAGTTAATATGTCTACGTTAACAGCGTTGCAAGGGGCAAGAAGATTATAGCTAAGACTATTTCATGCATTTAGCGTAGCCAGATGCGCCCCCTCCCATAATGTATGTAGTTCATCAGCTATCACTAAATAGCGGTTAAACGGGTTCCACATGGGGGGGGGGGGGCGCTATATACTCCGCGTTAAACACAGGGAATTCCATTATGACACCGTTTAAAGCCCACCATTAATAATTGTTGCAGACGAATACTTTTAATATTTTGATGTAAGGGATGTACTCCGAGAGAATGAGTGCGGATAAGTTCGTAACTTCTTCGTATTAAAGAAAAATACTCGCACCCTGCCATAGGGGAGGAGGTGGAAAGGTACCGCGCTGTACGGGCCTACACAAAAATGTGGTGGACACTGATGTGCTCTGTACGCTTCATGGCNTGGTCAGACGACGGCATCCATCTGGTACTGGACTACTGACCAGGTAAAATTTAAGGCCCGTATTCCGATAGCGAGGTTTAACTTAACCCTGGACTAAGTCATTGTTATTTAGCCCCGGGCTATTTAAAAGTTAAACCAAGAGTCTAAAGAGCAATGACTTAGACCTGGGTTAAGTTAAGCCTCGCTATCGGAATCCGGGCCTATGGGTATCTGAGACCAAAATTTATGATTTGCTAGTTGGTAGTAGTAAACAAGTCCCCTCTCTCCCAGGGCGTTAATTTCCTTCAGCAAGAAATTTACCCATAGTGTGCTGCACTCAACCCAGTTGAGTTGAATGGGTACCTGGCAGGAATCTTTATTCCTTGAAATGCCAAGTCCGCTGGTGGCTGCCAGGCTAAAGCCAGGGTAATAAATGCAAAGCGCCTTGAGCACTCAGCAATGAGAGTGGATACGTGCGCTATATAAATTGCATATATTATTATTATCATGATTATTATAAACATCAAATGAAATTAAACAAATTATATATATTTTTTTAAAATATTGAACGTTTTTATGATAAATCAAAAGACGACTAGCACAAAGACTAGCTTAAACGTACGAGGTTGTACATGAGTCGCTCGCAATGAATTTCGGGAAGGCGTAGGTAAATTTGCATAAGAATATAATGTCATATTGAAAAGAAAATATTGTCTGGAGTCGGTTTAAATGTAATGAAATGACGTCGGAAGTTATATTCTTTAATTATTGTGTCATTCTGGATAACTTATCCAAAGTTTTGGGGCTATTTATGGAACTTGTATATCCTAAGACCATTTCCGAGATTCATAGTAGGCGTGGTGCTAAATTATTGGTTAGTCTTATATCAGCCGCCAAAGCTTTTTTAAGTGCCCCATAAAAGTACATTTTTCAAAAGAGCGTGATATTTCGATCGCTCCCTGTAATTTAATAAAAAAAAATCTATAGATTGGTTCTATCTAATGAATGTCTGATTGGGTGTCATTTTGCACGTAAGCCTATGGGAGATTATTTACTCGTGTGTAACCACAAGCAAATGGGGGCGTACGCACAAAGAACGCACACACATTCCACAACAAGTAACGATGCGTATTAAAAGCCGAACTCCCACGCCATGACTCAATTGCCTTATGACTGGCTTGTGACTTGATGATTTCACTGAATAGTTAGCCAGTCATATACATTGCCACCACACATACATATTGTAATTCTACTGCGTTCAATTGGTATCTTTGCTGGTATCTTTTTAGCTTGGCAGAAGTAAAATAACCATGAAATTTACAATGATAAAATGGGAAGTTTACAATGTCACACCGTGAATTTTACACTGTGATACTTGATACACATTATGACGTCACAATCAATATGTCAAATCCCTGCGACTGGCCTTCCAATTTAAATCTAGCTGTGTACGAATGGCAATCTATATAAATTATATAATTATTATTATTATTATTCTTAGAGTCAGGACGTCGCAATTCAATTCACTCAGTCGCAAGATGGTTGAGGCGTAACGTATGCGGCGGACTCCAAACCTCTGCACCGTCTTAAACCCCTTTAAGACCATCNATAGATCGATGGACACAAAATAAATGTACATCCTTCTTATTCTATGGAAGAAATGTTGAACCAGAGTCGTACTTGTGTGATCATGAAGCTATTGTAAATGCTTGAAAGAAGTCGTTTACTTTTTTCCAGTCCTTTGTCCCTTCTGCTCACGGTGTTTGTAAATTGAGTTTATTATGTGAAAAATTTGGTGTTTTTTTTTTTTTTGCAGTCTATGTGTAGATCGAATCGAGGCAGCACTGAAGGTTATTTCCTCGCTGGTGGCGCTATGATATGGTTACCTGTAAGTATCAATTATTAGTATTAATTATTAGCTTATGATAGTTGGCCCTTGCATTTATGATATTTGTGTGTATTATTCTAAGAAAAAAAATACACCTACTTGTTTGTTTGTATAAGTTATAATTTGTTAACTTTACTTTTTTGTTGAATAAATGCAGAAACATCTGCTAAAAATATTTTCTTATAAATGGATCTTGCAGCATGACAACTGCATTTTATAAGAAATCTGTGTTGAATTTCTTGAAAGACGTATGCATTATAATTGTAGTTAATACCATCACATATTTAAAAGTTATTGTAAAGCGATAATGATTTCTCGATCTAAATTCTGGTTTAAAAAAAAAATGGATGTACAGGCAAGAATTTACGTTAACCGGACGTGAGCACCCCGACACGCATGAACTGTTTACTGCGAAAACTACATAACGTCATTTGCGATTTTAGGTTTGATTTTGCTGTTGGTAGTGAAAACTGTTACCTTCGCTATATATTCTAAGAAGCTTGTTATTCTTACATTGAAATTAATTTGTTGCTAAGCATCTTTTTTTTAAACAACCAACATTTTACTTATTTGAAAAACAGGCTTTCAGATAATGAACTTCTTTCCGGTTATGGAAAAAAATAATTCTTTCGATTATTCGCTAGACATTATTCATGAAAACCTTGACTGCTAAAATTCTTCAAAGCCATAAAATGACATGGATATTTTTACGAAAATTTAAACTGAAAAAAATTTCTGAACATTATTACCAATAGTGTGTTATTTTTTGGTTGTCTTCGTTTTACTTGCAGGTTGGTGCGTCCCTGTTCGCGAGTAACATTGGAAGCGAGCACTTCGTTGGATTGGCAGGTTCTGGTGCTGCGTCAGGCATAGCTGTCGGTGCCTTTGAACTCAATGTAAGATACATTTATCATGAAAACTCACGTCTGTCCTTCAATTTGTTTGCTATTCAAAATATGTCATAGCGAATGCGTTGGCATACGCTGCGAAAAGTGTTAGGCGAATAGTCGACCCAACCTTTCTGTCAGGTAATGTAAGTTTTATCCATTTATTGGGAAAATATTCATACTCTATAATGATATATTTTCAACTTACCCAACACTTAGGTGCAGTCGACAATTAGCCCAATGATAAGGCAAAATTTTGCATAATAGATGAGGAGGGTGCCAAAAGCTGGTTTGGCTGACTTTTTGCCCCCCCCCCCCCCAAAAAAAAATAATAATAATAATTGCAGTGTAAAGGGTTTCATTTCAACATGCCCACGCCATTGATGATAGTTCAAGAACGGAAAGGGCTTTTAGCATTAAAAGCATATATATATATATTATTAGAAAAAATAAGACTTTACGTATGATGGTTAACTCACAGTGTACAGTTTACTAGCCTTCAGGAGAGCACTGAGCAATTGATAAAAACTTTGATATTTTGAAGTCCTTTGCCAAGCTTTTTTTTTTTCTTCAAAAAACATGAGAAGCGTATATGGTAGCAAGATATTTTGAATATATTATTTAGTGTCATAATGTAAAAAGAACACGATATAAACTATTTCCGTAAGATAGAGTGGGTCATTGGACAATAGGTCCATACGCCGTGTAGAGAACTGTGAGGAAACAACAATCACAAGCCGGTTCGGATTTATTTAGCATTATAAAGAGCATGTGCGTTCGTCTTGATTTTAAGGAAATAGATTTAAAGATAAACTAAAGCATATATTTACAACACAAAAATACGGTAACCTTAGTTTCATTCTATTCCTGAGCAGAAAATAATCTACACTGGTTTAAGATACAAAACATAATTACAAAATGGGCAGGTAGCATGACATAGCTAAATTAACAGCGAAGAACATATGAATAACATCAAATAAAAAAGAATCAGACGATGACATGTAGATTCCATACGATAGGATAATGATGATATGACTACATAGCTGACGTGAATACATGCTTATCTAAAGAGGTCCGTATTATTTTTTGAGAGAATTGAATTAATAATCCGGTTGCATGACTAATTATCATAAAGTTGAATAGTATTAATATTATGGATAGCATTCATATGTACAACCGAAGATGTGTAACATATCTTTTATATCATTTTTTATCATTCACTGCTATATTTACAGGCCCTTATGATTCTCTAATTGATGAGATGGCTTTATTTACCAGTCTATCTGACATGTGTCATATTCACTATGCCGTAGATGTTTTTTTTTACATATCTTTTACATAATTTATCACTATTCTCTGCTGTGTTCACAGGCCCTTATGATTCTTTAGTTGCTGAGATGGGTTTATTTACCAGTCTATCTGGCAAGTTGGATCTTCACTATGCCGTAGATGTTTAACATATCTTTTATATCACTTTTATCATTTACTGCTCTATTTACAGGCCCTTATGATTCTTCAATTGCTGAGATGTATTTATTTACCAGTCTATTCGGCGAGTGACATATTCACCATGCCGTAGATGTTTAACATATCTTTTATATAATTTATCACTATTCACTGCTCTGTTTACAGTCCCTTATGATTCTTCAATTGCTGGGATTGGTTTATTTACCAGTCTATCTGGCAAGCGGCATCTTTACCATGCCGTAGATGTTTAACATATCTTTTATATCACTTTTATCATTTACTGCTCTATTTACAGGCCCTTATGATTCTTCAACTGCTGGGATGGGTTTATTTACCAGTCTATCTGGCAAGTGGCATCTTCACAATGCCGGAGTATATGGAGAAGCGATTTGGAGGAGTGCGGATCAGAATGATCATCGCAACCATCTCACTTATTCTCTATATATTTACTAAGATATCAGTAAGTATCAACTGACTAAATTCCTCAAAGCAATTATTTCGTCCGTGTTTTCACGAAGTGACGGGAGCCAGAGGGTATTGTTACACGAAATGAGTTACAAATCCATCGCAACGTATCCTTTTATAGAATTGACGCGTTGTTCGATAGAATGCCTATTGACAATGATTGAAATGGCGCTTTGTCGGTATTTATGTGTCTTCGTGCAACAATACCCTTTGTCTTCCGTCACTTCGTGAAAACATGGACGATTTGTTATCTGCTTTAGAAATTGATGGAAAAAACTACCATGTAGATTGATATGTTCTATCTTGCATATTGTTGTGCTTATCTGTTTATAAATTGTTACTAATGAAATCGCTTCTGCTTGGAACATGGTACTGATTTTTCATGCAAACGAGAAAGGGTCTGAAGTAATTAGACTAAATGCAGAAATATGACGTCACCGAATATATAAGCAGGTGTACGGGCACCTAGCGCGCTGGTATCATTTTGGATGTGATTCGGTGACGTCATTAAAGTACACGTAGTTTTGTAGCGAACAGAGCATTATTGGGAATTGCTTTTTCAAACTCTATTGCTCTCTTCCGGGATTTAGTTACCGTTTAACAGTTAAACAATTGTGTTACAGACCCTCTTAGCTATCCATAAATATCATCTTTTCATATTTCCATTTCCCCCTTTAATATCTATTTTAAATGGGCAAAATGTGTAGAAGTACACACAAAAACATATCCCCTAAACACGCTAAGTTTTTCAGATATTGAATTAAAATGAAATACGCATCTCATGATAAATCAGATGGCAACGTGCAAAAAGACGAGCTAAAACTGTTCAGAAACATCAATATGAATAGGTGTACGGGTCATGTACACAAGGAACGAGCACGCATTAAAAAGAAACTTTGAACCGATAGATTAGTTTTGGAAGAGATTGCGCTTCATATATTCAACTACTTTGTGAGCTGCAGTAAAACTATTACCATAATACAGTTTTTTAATTGCAAATTAGAATATGTTCATAGTTTGTTGTAAGAAATATCGATCCAGAAATGGCTTAATTATCGCAAAAAATGATGCTGCGGTCGCTCTCCCCAGAACAACATGCGAACTCACACACCGCAGACAATACCACCGATCGCTCCGCCCATTCTGGGCTAACGCTACCCCGTGTGAAAGCACTTAGCACACAGTAGCAATTTGTAAATGCATCAGCTCATTTCAAATCAATTTCTGCATCCCGACCATTACGAATTATTATTATTATTTTTCTATATATGTGAATCCCAATTTTTTTCTTATGTATAAGTGTATTTCATTAAAGTAGATTGGGGTAAATTGGGGTTTAATCATTTCCCTTCGCCATTAGGAAGGGGATAATCCTCTTCCTAATGGCGAAGGGAATTGATTAAACCCCAATTCAAAGATTTCTTCATTATCCATTCATTACATTAATAATGTAGAAATCTTTGTCACGGTAAGTTGGCTGCCCCCCCCCCCCCTTGAATCAATAACAGACAATACTTTATGTTGATATTTCGTAAAATTTTGTGAAATTTAATTTTTCCTCCGTCTTCTTTGAGCTTGATTCAAACTGCTGCCCCCTGTCAATAACAAACGATACCATATGTTGACATTTCACGAGATTTTTTTGAAATTCACAATTTCAGCTGAATTAAGCCCAAAAGGTAACATTTCATATAAAAGGGGACCATTCGTTTCTTTAACGTCCTTTAGCGAGCTCGGATGAGGATGATTATTTCAACTCTCTCAATCATTATCTACAATTAACTTAGACATCAGTTCGTACCAACTGACTGAATATATAAATAGATGTATAAATAAATAGAAAGCTATATAACAAGATAAATAAATCATGGTGGAAATGTTATTCTCAGGCGTTTGTGGTAGGAAAATCTAAATATTGACTTAGTAGTAAATAAGTATCTTCGACCTTTTACCTTTTACATTCGAACATGCAGCCTGTGTGTGTGTTGTACAGAGTGTATCATTAAAGGTATAGATTCGTTATGGTGGGGATACAGAAAATGATGTGAAACAAGCTGATTCATTCGCAAGTTGCTTTACATGCATAAATATAACTGTGTACGAAATTGGAAAAAAATTGTTGCACGTATTCTGGGGTATTTTACGTCTAACACGCCAACCGGCCATCATTCCTACGGTGTGCACGTGGGAGCATCGGCCCAGAAACGGCGGAGCGATCGGTGGTTTTGTCTGCTGTCTGTGAGTCCACATTCATTTTGTACGTGAAGCATGTTGCGCTGGGGATAGCGACCGCAGCATCATTTTTTATTTTGCGATAATTAAGCCATTTCTTGATCGATTTTATTCAAACAAACCATGTACATGCTTTAATTTTCTATTGAAGAACTGCATTATGGTAAGACTTTTACTCCAGCTTACAAAGTAGTTACATATCTGAAGCGGCATCTCTCCCAAAACTAATCTATCGGTTTAATTCAATTGAATTCATTAAATTCAAAATAACTTTCATTGCTATTTTATAAAAACAAATGAAAAATAATGATGTTCAAACTAAAAAATTACCATCTTTATACCCAAATACAGTTTTGGTTAAGTTTAGGAAATGTGTATTTCAAGGGATGTTTATCATGACATGTTTATCTTATACACATTTCGAGACCAAATCATATTTATTTACAAACTGATATTCTTTTTGAAAATTTAAATTTGAACGTTGAATCATATTTCGCGCCCTCTCTTGGTAATGACATTATTTTGTTTGTTAGCGGGCATATGCAATATTGTTTCCGAAATTTTACAAAAAGAATGAAAAAAAGGTATACACGAACATTAAATTCTGTTATTTTCATCCAATTCCGTGCACGGGCAGGTGTCCTTTATATAAAAAAAACGATTGATTTAGTCTCGGGGTACACGAGACTTAAATATTTTGCACTGTGTAGGTTATAGCTATATATACCAAAACCCATTTACTTTTAACACAGTCTTTTGTGCAATATTTTCGTGATATTCTCTGTTTTCTTTTTTTTTAAGATTTGAAGACAAATTTGGCAATAAACAATCCACTTTTACCACATCTTTACTTGGACTTGAAACGAAAACGTAAATAAATTTGGACCGAACAGGGCAAATTTGGACCGTTAAATTTCAGTACCATTACTGTTTGTCTCATAAAAGTTATCTATTTCCTTGATTATTTATAATGTTGTATACTCTTTGATTTCAGGTTGATCTGTACTCTGGAGCTTTGTTCATTGAGCAGTCCCTCGGTTGGAACCTCTATCTTGCTATCGTTGTCCTTTTGTGCATCACGGCGCTTTACACGGTGACAGGACTTGCTGCAGTCATATACACCGATACATTGCAGTCTATTAGAAATAAATAAATAAATAAATAAATAATTAAATGAATCTTGAATTGATGGTTTCTCATGTTCTATAACTTTGTTTTCTCGATCTCAGGTTGATGTGTACTCTGGAGCTTTGTTCATTGAGCAGTCCCTTGGATGGAACCTCTATCTAGCCATCGTTGTCCTTTTGTGCATCACGGCGCTTTACACGGTGACGGGAGGGCTGGCCGCAGTCATATACACCGATACATTGTAGGCTATTAGAAATAAATAAATAAATAAATGAATCTTGAATTGATGGTTTCTCATGTTCCATCACTTTGTTTTATCGATCTCAGGTTGATCTGTACTCTGGAGCTTTGTTCATTGAGCAGTCCCTTGGATGGAACCTCTATCTGGCCATCGTTGTCCTTTTGTGCATCACGGCGCTTTACACGGTGACGGGAGGGCTTGCTGCAGTCATATACACCGACACAGGGCAAACTTTTAGAAATAAATAAATTAATTAATTAATCAATCTTGAATTTCTAGTGTCTCACGTTCCATCACGTTGTTTTCTCGATCTCAGGTTGATCTGTACTCTGGAGCTTTGTTCATTGAGCAGTCCCTCGGTTGGAACCTCTATCTGGCCATCGTTGTCCTTTTGTGCATCACGGCGCTTTACACGGTGACGGGAGGGCTTGCTGCAGTCATATACACCGACACAGGGCAAACTTTTAGAAATAAATAAATTAATTAATTAATCAATCTTGAATTTCTAGTGTCTCACGTTCCATCACGTTGTTTTCTCGATCTCAGGTTGATCTGTACTCTGGAGCTTTGTTCATTGAGCAGTCCCTCGGTTGGAACCTCTATCTGGCCATCGTTGTCCTTTTGTGCATCACGGCGCTTTACACGGTGACGGGAGGGCTTGCTGCAGTCATATACACCGACACAGGGCAAACTTTTAGAAATAAATAAATTAATTAATTAATCAATCTTGAATTTCTAGTGTCTCACGTTCCATCACGTTGTTTTCTCGATCTCAGGTTGATCTGTACTCTGGAGCTTTGTTCATTGAGCAGTCCCTCGGTTGGAACCTCTATCTGGCCATCGTTGTCCTTTTGTGCATCACGGCGCTTTACACGGTGACGGGAGGGCTTGCTGCAGTCATATACACCGACACAGGGCAAACTTTTAGAAATAAATAAATTAATTAATTAATCAATCTTGAATTTCTAGTGTCTCACGTTCCATCACGTTGTTTTCTCGATCTCAGGTTGATCTGTACTCTGGAGCTTTGTTCATTGAGCAGTCCCTCGGTTGGAACCTCTATCTGGCCATCGTTGTCCTTTTGTGCATCACGGCGCTTTACACGGTGACGGGAGGGCTTGCTGCAGTCATATACACCGACACAGGGCAAACTTTTAGAAATAAATAAATTAATTAATTAATCAATCTTGAATTTCTAGTGTCTCACGTTCCATCACGTTGTTTTCTCGATCTCAGGTTGATCTGTACTCTGGAGCTTTGTTCATTGAGCAGTCCCTCGGTTGGAACCTCTATCTGGCCATCGTTGTCCTTTTGTGCATCACGGCGCTTTACACGGTGACGGGAGGGCTTGCTGCAGTCATATACACCGACACAGGGCAAACTTTTAGAAATAAATAAATTAATTAATTAATCAATCTTGAATTTCTAGTGTCTCACGTTCCATCACGTTGTTTTCTCGATCTCAGGTTGATCTGTACTCTGGAGCTTTGTTCATTGAGCAGTCCCTCGGTTGGAACCTCTATCTGGCCATCGTTGTCCTTTTGTGCATCACGGCGCTTTACACGGTGACGGGAGGGCTTGCTGCAGTCATATACACCGACACAGGGCAAACTTTTAGAANTTTAGCGTCGTAGCCCCCGACGCGAATTCAATATTTTCTTTCTTGATAAAGGACAGCTTCTCATGAACAGAATTGGATAAAAATTTCAGAATTTATTCTTTATGTATTCCTTTTTAGCATGCTTTAATGAAATCTTGGAAATAATTTTCTATATGCCCGATAAGAAGCAAAATATTGTTATAACCAAGAGAGGGCGCTAAATACGATTTAATGGTCAAAGTCAAATTTTCAAAAGAATTCGCTCGTAGAAAAATATGCTATGATCTTGAAATGTATATAGAAACTATATGTCATGGTATATATCCCGAAAATTCACATTTCTTTAGTCTTTACCAAAACTATACATGGGCTTTAAAGGCAAGTATCATATTTTCTGGTGTCATGTGGTTCTTTATAGCAAGTATTAAATAAATGCATCGTGCTGTTTGGGTACCGGTGGGATACATTGTGTTTCTTGCTCTAACTTGAAAGTTGGCGGTGGTGATAAACTACTTCCGTGATTATTCCTCTGCGATCCCATTAATTCATAAACGCATTCCCGCGCCCTGTTTCCAGCAATTTCTGATCCCGTTAAAAATGTCCGCCTTTTCTTGGCCAAAGGGTGATTAATGAGCTTATCAAATTGTGATGAACGCACATGTTGAGAGGGATCCACTAAAATTAAACACCCGTATTGCAATTATGTTTGGTATGATACTAAAACTTTCAGGTTTTCAAGAGATTGGTGGATACTCGAACCTCGAACCTTTGTACGGTGAGGAGGTGCCTAACGAAACGAAGTACGGGAACGAAAAATGCGGAGAGCCTAGGAATGAATTCTTTTCGCGATCCCACTAAATCATAAATTCCCTTTTTCGCGCCCTGTTCTCAGTAATACAGTGCTTTCACATTCACAACACGGACGTTATCGAGGCCGTTCGAACAATAGAAGAACTGTCATGGTTGACTAATTAACGGCCTCGATAACGTCCGCGTTGTGAATGCGAAAGCCCGGTTCTTCTGATTCCAGAAAAAAAATCCCATCACTTCTTGGCGGGAGCCGGATATCAGGAAAGAACACCCCCATTAGGGCTACAGCTGAAAATGCAATCTGATGAAAGGGGTGGGGATATAAACATGCTGCTCTCGAAGTAAGGGGCTTATCAAAACATGGTGGAAAAGGGAGTTTGGTAAGATCCACTAGGCTTAAATACCCATGCTCTTATCATGTTTGGTATGGTATTCACAATTCCAGGTTTCCAGGAGATCGGGGGATACTCGAAGCTCGAACCTTTGTATGGTGAGGCGGTGCCCAACGAGACGAAGTACGGGAATGAAACATGCGGGGAACCCCGGGACGACTACTTTCATATGTTCCGCGATCCCATCGGGTCGGATCTACCATGGCCTGGGTTTATCTTCGGTCAGACGACGGCATCCATCTGGTACTGGACTACTGACCAGGTAAATCTTAAAGGGTATCTGAAGCTAAAAGTTATGATTTGCTAGTTGGTAGTAAGCTAATAAACAAAAACTAAGTCCCCTAAATCTCAAATGAAATTAAACAAATGATACATTTTTTTTTGAAATACTGAACGTTTTTATGATAAATCAAAGACGACTAGTATAAAGACTAACTTAAACGTACAAGCAAAATGGGGGCGTACACACACACATTCCACAAACAACGCATTAAAGCCAACCTCACACGCCACGACTCAATTACCTTATGACTAGCTTGTGACTGGATGATTTCATTGAATAGTTAGCCAGTCGTCAACATTGCCAACACACATATATCTTGTTATTTCTACTGCGTTTCAATTGTTATTTTTGCTGGTATCTTTTTAGCTGGGCAGAAGTAAAATAACCATGAAACTTGCAATGATAAAATGGGAAGTTTACAATGTCACACCGTGAATTTTACACATTGTGAGACACATTGTGACGTCACAATCAATATGTCAAATCCCTGCGACTGGCCTTCCAATTTAAATCTAGCTGTGTACGAATGGCAATCTATATAAATTATCTAATTATTATTATTATTATCATTATTAGAGTCAGGACGTCACAATTCAATTCACTCAGTCGCAAGATGGTTGAGTCGTAACGTGTGCGGCGGACTTCAAACCTCTGCACCGTCTTAAACCCCTTTAAGACCATCAAGCCTAGTTTACTCTCGGGTTTTAACGTGCGTATATGTGTAAAACATGACGAAAAAGAAAGTGATCTGTTAAAAAAAAAGACTTATGCTCTTCAGAATATGCCATTACTTCTCTCCCGCCATGAAATAAAAAATGAATAATATGGTCGACATAATCCCAATTGCGTCATTGGGGGTCAATTCCAATCACCGATCTCCGCTCTCCCTCTCTCTCTCTCTCTCTCTCTCTCTCTCTCTCTCTCTCTATTTCTCTGTTCCCTTTTCTCTCAGGTGATTGTCCAACGAACCTTAGCAGCTAAGAACCTCTCTCATGGCAAAGGAGCCACACTGTTTGCTGGATTGTGTAAGATTACCCCGCTCTTCTTCATCGTGATGCCCGGGATGATTTCAAGGATACTTTATCCAGGTTTGTCACCTCATCTGTATTCTAAAATCTAACGCGCCAATCAAAATAATTGTTTCATGCGCGTCTTGTTGGGAGAGCATGATTTTTTGCGAATGAAAATGCGCGTTACAATTTGCAACTGATTTACAGTTGCTTAAATCTAAGGGGGCGTTTAAATGTTGCAATATCGCAAGTTGCAGTTGATCTGAACGTGTCAATCAAAATCATTGCTTTATACGCGTCTTGTTAGACGCAAGTGTTTTGTGCGAATGAAAATGCGCGTTACAATTTGCAACTGATTTGCAGTTGATTTGCGATAAATTGCAACTTTTGAGCAACACCCCCTAAGACCCAGTTCATATCAGCTTGTCGAGAGTGACTTTCTCTACACTCGTATCCCAAACTAGGGCGGCTTTTCACCAAGATAAGAAAGAATTTAAGAAAGATTCTTAGATCGACTGGTATAAATTCTTGTGCGTATAACGCTTTATAATACCACGTGCATTTAGCACAAGAACTGATACCAGTCGATCTTAAAGTCGTTCTTATAGTCCTTCTTATCTTGGTGAAACCTCGCCCAGTTTCGATGGCCGGTTTGAGAGCGTTCATTTCCTCGCGCTCACGAAGTGGACTTCGCATGAAGTGGTTTTGTTTCTATGACGATGGATAGTCATCTGGTTCAAATATGCCCCTCGTGATCTTCCCGCGGAGGTATTGCTGAGGACATTTTTTTATTATCTCGTACTGTGTATGCATACCACGCACACAGCACAGTGGCAAAAGCCCGGCGCTTAAGATTTTTATCAACGTAAAGGTCGGTGAAATTCTCGGTCGCGGGTCATTTAGCAATTCAACTACAGGAAACTATTCCCTCTATCATGTTTATTACTCACTGAACCTCCCGATACCACCCGTCATTTTCAATGCATAACTGTTTCAAATCTCGTAGGATTGTAGTCATAAATTTGNTCAAACCTCTGCACCGTCTTAAACCCCTTTAAGACCATCAAGCCTAGTTTACTCTCGGGTTTTAACGTGCGTATATGTGTAAAACATGACGAAAAAAAAGTGATCTGATAAAAAAAGAATACTTATGCTCTTCAGAATATGCCATCACTTCTCTCCCGACATAGCCCAGATTGCGTCACTGGGGGTCAATTCCAATCACCCTCTTCTCTCTCTCTCTCTCTCTCTCTCTCTCTATTTCTCTGTTCCCTTTTCCTCTCAGGTGATTGTCCAACGAACCTTAGCAGCTAAGAACCTCTCTCATGGCAAAGGAGCCACACTGTTTGCTGGATTGTGTAAGATTACCCCGCTCTTCTTCATCGTGATGCCCGGGATGATTTCAAGGATACTTTATCCAGGTTTGTCACCTCATCTGTATTCTAATATCTAACGCGCCAATCAAAATCATTGTTTCATGCGCGTCTTGGTAGAAGAGCATGTTTTGTGCGAATGAAAATGGGCGTTACAATTTGCAACTGATCTGCAGTTGATTTGCGATCAATTGCAACTTTTGAGCAACACCCCTAATGCCCAATTCATATCAACTTGTCGAAAGTGACTTTCTTTACACTAGTTTCCCAAACCAGTGCGGCTTTTCACCAAGATAAGAAAGACTTTAAGATAGACTCTTAGTTCGACTGGTATCAATTCTTGTGCGTATAACGCTTTATAATACCACGTGCATTTAGCACAAGAACTGATACCAGTCCATCTTAGAGTCGTTCTTATAGTCCTTCTTATCTTGGTGAAACCCCGCCCAGTTTCGATGGCCAGTTTGAGAGCGTTCATATCCCCGCGCTCACGAAGTGGACTTCACATAAAGTGGTTTTGTTTCTATAACACGATATAAAGTATTTTCGAAAAGTTAAAGCCCGTGTATAGTTTTGGTAAAGATTAAAGAAATGTGAATTTGGGGGATATATACCATGACATATAGTTT
>BQKZ01005006.1:21538-34101 GCA_036244855.1 Temnopleurus reevesii | reverse complement strand
AGTTGTATTTTTCCTACTAACTCATAGAGCCAAATGGTATTAGAGTGCACATTACATATTTTATGAATAAATGAGGATATAGTAAATATTATTATATTTTTGTTAACCTTAAACTATATACTTTTTAACAGTATGAACAAAATTGCCCAGAAAATAAGTTTAAAAAATGGGAAAAGTGGAACTTTTTGCTGGAATTGACCGATTATGTCTCTGGAATGTGAGGAATCTGGGCTATGTCTACAGACAAGGTTTAGAGTATACACTCATGAATGGTAGAGTATGTTGACTGTAAACACATTACAACTCGAGTACGCCTTGTAAATAATAGGAATGAGTCGACCGGAAATTGAGAATGCTGCACCTTGCGAAGAATAAATTTATCTCTCCTTTTAAATTTCTGAGGGGGGGGGGGCATCTTGAATTTTTGATAAAATGAGAATTACATGTATTGAAGGGGCACTTTATTTTTGGAGCATTCACAACTTTTATCATCACACACAAGGACCGTGAGATCACCATGGCTAAGGGGTAGCACCCCGCCCCCCACCACATCATTACTACGTGGAATCACCAAAATTTGTTGTGTTGCTCCAAGGCACAAAGGCACACGGAACATGACTAAATTTTAATGGGAATTGTTTTCCACCCCATCTCACATGGAAAGTGATAAATTTTACCAATTTTGATAATTTTTTAATACATCCCCCTTCCCTCTGTCTCTCCCTCTCTCCTTTCTATCCTTTCTCTGTCTCTTCATCACCCCAAACACCTTCCTCCACATGTAAAGACTCAGGGTTAAAACAAAAATTCATAAACAAGGGCTCTTTTTTAATTTTGCTTCTGAAAATAGACCCATCCTATTTTGCAGTACCGGTATCTATTTCTGAGCCCATGGGGGCTATTTCTTAGGATTAGAGAGCTCATCGCCCTTTGCCCACATGTAGTTTTTACCCTGCTATATGTACTGTAAATTCAAATTTATTGAAAGTCCTTCTGAGTTCAAACCAAGTTGCTGACCTGACTACCAACCTGACTACCAACATCTGTTCCTCATAACTAACCATATTTCAACTGGCCTCAAAAATATTGTAATGTCAGAATATACTTTCATTTTATATTTTGTTTTTATGTACAAGTAAATGAACATGCACAAAGTAGGGGTGCTGTTGACCAAATGATGCTCAGAGTAGACTGGACAATACAGGTAGTACAGTTACAAGTGTACCAAGTAACAGTACAAATTACGCCAAGATATTATTCACAGTACTACAATCATGATATTTCATAAGGGATTCCAATGCATCGAGTTAAAAATTCCTCAAAACAAATCGTCTGAATGATCATGAATGGATGAACAATTACTAATTAGTACCATTTATAATGATGTTCAAGGAAACATATAGGCCTACAGGTAGGCTAGACATTTATTTTTGACGATTTGTGGATCTATCGAACAATAAATAATAATTTGAATCTCGATTTACATGTATCAGATGAACCACTACAAATTGTGATTGTGCATGTACGATCTGTAGCCCCAACATTTTCTCATTCATATTGAATCTCCCATAGAATGAAGAAAAAAGTTTAGACCACACATTCAATAGCCCAACTCACCTTTCATAAATGTGAAGGTCATATGACAAAAGTCAAGTTTACTTTACAAAGCATTTGGTTTCAATTGTTACACCTGAAATACAATGCCGAATTGCTGATCCAAATATAGATGTGGTCACCCGTGAAAGAGTATAAAATGAACCCCACTTGCACTGTACATACATGTATGTAGGTTGTAAGATGAAAACCTCTGTGTCATTTGGTCCCCATTTTAGAAATGAAATTGATTACAAATTAAAGGGGAACCTCACAACAGACATTGATGTGCACTCAATGGATGGAGAAAAATATTTGATCAGACTGAACATGTAAGCAATATCCGACAGTCCATTCAAAAGTTATGAATTTTCTATTATAAAGTTTCGATTCACACCCCTCATGGGCTCCTAGAAATGGCAACCTACAGGCACAAAATAGCTGCCAACATGGAGAACTCTCCGTTCACTTTACACAGAATTTCATATCAAAGTAGACAAAATTTTACTTTTCTCTTCAAATTTATAATATGGACATTTTATTCTGCATGCATTTTGGGATGAATCTTAGTAATTCCTTGTCTATTTTTTAGGAACAAATTGTCAAATTTTGTGTACAGGGTAAAACTGGGCTCCCCAAGACTAGTAGCACAGACTCACAAAAAGGAAAGTTGAAGAGCCCGGGCGGTCCCCTGAAGAAAAAAAGATCAAGCCTTGATGAGGAATTCATGGTTCTCAGGAGAATTATTTTATGATAATTTAACAACAGCTTTGCATTAATCCCTTCTGAAGTATGCAAAAATGATCTTCAATATTGTATGAAGGTGATGAAGTAAATAATGACAGAAACGTGATATCACATCATACAATAGTCTTTCAACATTGCAATATTTTTGATAAATACCATGATATCGTGCAGCCCAATTCATGGGCTGATATGATTGGCAGCTCACGTCATAAAGGCCAACATTGTAAATTTCATATTTGACTTCAAAGGGTAATCCAACCAAGAAATTTTTGTGTCGGCTGTGAATTTAAAAAAAAATGAATTCAATGGATTGTCTGATTCAGGATGAAAGTATTTGTTCCCTTCTTCCTTGTTCCTTTTCAAACACTGGCAGCACACAGATTTCAAGGTAGGGTTTCCCTTTAAAGGGGAACCAACCCCTGGAATTGTCATGTTCTCATTGAATGAAGAAAAATTAGAGGAACAAACTGTGAAAATTGGACAATAATTGGACAAAGCCATTCAAAAGTCATGAATGTTCATATTCACAGAGATATGACGATCATTTCCGCTCATGGCGATCCATGCGGTCAGCAACATTTTCTTCATACAATGAGAGCACGATAATTCTATACATGTAGGTTGGTTCCCCTTTAATAATGTTTCAATGTCACGTACATGAAGGCCTGCATGTTCTCATTTACCTGTAAACAGCCGATCAATTTCAACATGTCTGATATCTAATAGTACTTCCTACCCACAAGAGTCTGTATTTGGTTCATAATAAAGATCCTGTTGTCATATCACTAAAAAAAGTTCAGCATCACTTGCAATGTTAATTTTTAATCAAGGTTTTATATCTGGAAACGCAAGAATGCACATCGGTTATCATCAAACATACTGATCATTATTTCACCAGTGACTTCAGATATATTTGATGATTCTTGCTTCAGTATACTTCCTGAAAAAAGCAGGGTGCTACAAGAATTTTTTCACCAGTTGCCTTGTTGGGCAACTAAGTTTTCAAATCACTTGCCCAAACGAAAGTTTGTCTAGCCCAAAATTGATGGCCAATTCCAATTTGCATTTTAGTGTAAAAACTTTAACTTGCCCTATTGGGCAAGTGACAATTTCATTTACTCATCCGACAGCTAAATTTTGTTGCCCCGGGCATGCGGGTAATTGGGTTCGTAGCGCCCTGAAGTGTACATGTTCTGAAATTGTATGATTAGAAAATGATCCTGAACTTGTTTCATGGAAACCAGTTTTTTTTTCATATCAAGTGGCTTTTTGTAAGGTTTCAAAAACCACCTCGCAAGGAAAATATTACAACCAAAAACTAGTTTGACTAGAGGTCACCTTCAATACACGTTTGGTGTGTTATCATCTGGTTTTCAAAACCGGTTTTCATTCGACCACTTTGAAAACAAATCTTCAAAGATCATATTACATGCAGTCCAGTTCTCATACATGTAAGAATGATCCCATTTCACTAAAAAGCTAGTACAATCATAAGATATCATGTGTAAAAATCTGCTTTTTTTATTGGAAAAAAAAAAACTATTGATGACAGTATCAGCATACAGATCAAGTGATCTTCAATAAAATATTTTCAAACTGATCGAGAGAAAAAATTCTAAACCACCATAGTTTTACCTAGGTGCAAATTACATTAAGGACAAACTAGGCAAACAAAATATATCCAGACCAAAATTGTCTTTGGAAAGCCTAACTCTCGTTGTATCACAACCAGATCAAAATAAACTTATTATTCCACTCTCCCAAGAACAATAAACATATCCTTGTCTTTCCCACGCTTCATGTATGATGAGCAATACTGACAAGCTTAGATCTGATGTTAAAAGATTGGTTTCATTTTCGACATAAATTTAGTTTACGGTTTGCAGACATAATTAACAAGCTCGTGTGGTAAGGATGAAAACCAAAATCAATCAATATGTCCATAATGGTGAGAAAAAAATATGAATATAATTACAGTTTAGTCCAGACATAATGTACTATAATTGGTCCTTATAATACATGTTCATAATCCTTAAGAATTAAAGGCACCATTGGCTATTAAACATTGCCAAGATTTTATACAAAATAATGTCTGATTCAACTCTTTGGCTAAAACAGAAATCACTTGAATTTCATAAATTCTTTGGTCCTGTATTGTGCGGCTCCACAATTAGCTGTGTACAGCAAAGCGCTTTGCCCAGATGTAAGCAAACCCCTGGTTCGATATTTCCATTTCTACCCTCATACCAAGATTGGCATTAGTTTCTGAGACATACATGTAAATTGGGAACTTAGGGGTGTTGCTAGAAAGTTGCAATCGATTGTAAATCAGCTGAAAGTGAAAACCCACATTTTCATTGCTGCATTGTCTGTGCTTCTAACAAGACATGTATTACAAGTACTGATTTTGATTGATGCTTACATGTACCAATCAACTGCAACTAGCAATCTATTGCAACTTTCTAGCAACAGCCCCTTTGGTTTTAAAGATTGTAATGTAAATGTCAGAATACTTACTGGTTGGCCACACCAGGAACAGCTAGGGTCTGTTTGTATACAATCTCCACATGTCCTTGCTGTTGAACACGAACTTGATCCTGATAAGAAGAAAAAGAAGATCTCATTTATTAAACAGAAGTCATAATATTCATGATTCAAGGGTCATTTTCACACAAGAAAAATATGGCAATATGCTGGCCTAACATAGCATCAAGTAATGTATGCAAACTGGATTCCAAGTAATGTATTCCAATTTTTATCAACCAGGGCGGTGCTTTGCCGAGATAAGAAAGACTTTAAGAACGACTTTACGAATGACTGACAGTTCTTTTGCTGAATGATCAAGAATCTTATGCATATATATTACACATGTTAATGCTCTACAGTTTTTTTAATTTTAAGGACAATTTGGTGAAACACTGCCCAGTTTCAGGAATACCAGTTACGGTCGTTGGCAAGAAACGTGCGTAAAATTGAATCTACCAGTAAACCGGCCTATTGTCGATAGTGAATGCCTGTCAATACTGGCAACCCTAGATCCAGTGTAGGAATTAATTAATTTCTAGCAGCTACTTTTTGTTTTGCTTTATGATTGGGGTTACTGCTGATAATCTTTGGGCTATTTTGCTCATACAAGGGACTATATAGTTTTTATTGTGCAGATGAGCACATTGCAAATTGGTGATTGCTGAAATCCAATTGGCAAAATACTATTCTTATATTCCATCCAACATTGCATTTCAAATTTGTGTCAATATATAAATCCTCTAGTTTTACCAACTGGAAGTACGAGAAAGGAAAGTTCACCAGGCCAGCTAGCAAAGTATTTATCCACTTTTGAAGTAATTATTGGAGCTTTTCCAAACCAAAAGATCTCCCTAAAGCATTACGTACTGTAGGTATTGAGAATTTTGAGAGGCAATTTAAGGCTGTCATGAGGGCTTAATTGTACGTCGCCCCCATATATTTCTTACGCTGCCTCCATTTCAAGAATCATAGACTTTATAATGCTATGATGAATACAGTAATAATTTTGACTAGTCCCTTCATGAAATAGAGATGTCATTTACATATAAGCGATGTGGAACCCCTTTGCCAGAAATCTGAAACCAATATTCTCAGGAGATGTGTCGGATTGACAAATAAAGAAATCTGTTAGATATCATGGTTGTAGTGTACAATGGAACCTCTGTCTCGACTTGTTCATCATGGATTCATTCCGTCAACAGAGAATTTCATGGATACTGTACTCTTGCATCAATAGAAAAAATACAGTTACACAGAGGAGCCGAAGATTCGGGGGTTATGCATGAGGACAGAAATTAGCATGTAAATCACCAAAGAGTTCAAACCAAATAATTTCTGACAGAAGCATGATTACAATATGCTTTCTCCTTTGACAAAATACTGTTTGTTGATTTACGTTTTAATTCTTATCATGCATATTCCGGAACGGTTAATACCCCTGCAGGAGTCGAATGCTCACTTGGACAACACATTGTGCAAAATTTCGATAAAAAATAGACCAAAGAGCTTGATTTGAGAATGTTTTGAATTACAACATCTTAAAGCCAACATTTTTATCCAGTTTTAGTAACGATGAAGAATGTGAATTTTACCAGATGTTTGAGATGACATACATGTATATCTTACACACATTTCGAGACAATAGCATATATTTTCATTAACTGATTCTCCTTTAGAATTTGAATTTGATTGTTAAATTACATTTAGACCCTCTCTTAGTTATAATATTTTGTTTGCTATCGCCAATCGGGCATATGCAAGGTTATTTCCAAGATTTAAGAAAAAGAATAAGATAAAGGTATGTTACACAAAAATTAAATCTTAAATTTCCATCTAATTCTTTGGATAAGAATGTCTTCTTTGTCGAGTAAGATAATATTGGTTCAGGATGGGGGTACCCCAGGCTGAATTTTTTTGTGCATTTTAGGCTGTAGCTTTACCAAAACTCATTAATTTATCACACAGTCTTTTGTGCAATTTGTCCATGACACTACATGTATTTAATTTCATTTGGATTTGAAGACAAAATTTGTGGACAAAAATATTCAACTTTACCAAAACTTTACTTGAGCTTTAAATTTTTTAATTTTTTTTCAAATCATTTATTTTGTTTTTCAATTTCTTTGATAATAATACAGTCATATGATAAGTAAATAACTAATATTACAATAACTAATATTACAATAACTAATATTACAAAAGAAATGAAAAAATAGAGGCCAGCAAAGAAGCGAGGCTTGTATAGATCTTGAGTTGTTTTCTTGATTTCTTCCAAA
This sequence comes from Temnopleurus reevesii, assembly GCA_036244855.1. Lineage (NCBI taxonomy): Eukaryota > Metazoa > Echinodermata > Echinoidea > Temnopleuroida > Temnopleuridae > Temnopleurus > Temnopleurus reevesii. The sequence goes on along the minus strand of BQKZ01005006.1, from coordinate 26,959 downwards.
TTTGTCNTGAAAAGATTGCGTACGTGTAAGAGGTAAGTGAAAGCTTCCTGCATTTCTTGTCGAGTATGAGTGAATACTGCTATTTAGGCAGGCAAAATAGTTTGGACAACGAAATTGGTAAAAGATTATTCATACAAAGGTACATTAAAATACATACTTCACAAAGATGAATATCTTGAAATTTGAAGCAACAGAGTGAGAAGAAAAGTGGGGTTGAATGAGAGGTATACATGTATGAAGAATGCATGATTATTCAAACAGCACATTTTTGAAGTTTTATGACTCTGTCAAGCGTTACCCCATACAGTTATTCCATAGGATATATACGGTACAATAATTGAGTTATATATTGTTTTTAATATATGTTTGGGCCCAGACACTTCAGCTTAAACATAACACCAATATTTTTAGAGAGTTTATTGCAAATGACTAATATGACTAATATGATTACTCCATGACAATCTATCGTCAATATATTTATTCCAAGGAACTTGGTTGCATTTACCCGTTTAATTGTAGATTCACCCATTTTTATTGATCATAATTGATAGATTTATTTGTAAAAATCATATAAAATCATATAAAGTATGCAAACTGGATTCCAAGTATTGTAGTCCAATTAGTAAAGGTTTCAGGAATACCAGGTACACCGGCCCATTTGTCAATAGTGAATGCCTGACAATAGTGGTCAACTTGATCCACTTAATATGTACAAATTACTTGAGTTTTAGGGGTCACTTTTTGTTTTGTATGATGATTGGGGCTACCACTAAAAATCTTGGGGCTCATACGAGGGGCTACTCTTGCAAATTCATCAGCCATTTTTGCACTGACTTCTGAAATCCCAGTTGCAAAATTTGCAGAATCTGAAATTTGTGTAGATCTATATAAATTCTCTTGTTTTTCCAAATTGCAGTTAAAGAAAAAGGAAAAGTTCAAAGGGCTATATAACTATAGTAAAGTATTCATTCCAGTTTTGAAGGAATATATGGCTATCCAAAACAAAAAATGGTCCTAAAGCATACGATTTTGAGGATTTTGATAACTTTAATAATGAAATTTAGGCTATCATGGTGGCTATTGAATCACTCGTCGCCTTGCCTTGCTCTCAAGATCATAGATTTTGTAAAGCTATGATGACTACCGTAATAATTTTGACTAGTCCCTTCATGAAATAGAGATATCATTTACATGTGAGCGATGTGGAACCCTTCACCTGAAATAAGAAACCAATATTCTCAGGAGATATGTGGGATTGACAAATAAAGAAATCTGTTAGATATCATGGTTGTAGTGTACAATGGAACCTCTGTCTCGACTTGTTCATCATGGATTCATTCCGTCAACAGAGAATTTCATGGATACTGTACTCTTGCATCAATAGAAAAAATACAGTTACACAGAGGAGCCGAAGATTCGGGGGTTATGCATGAGGACAGAAATTAGCATGTAAATCACCAAAGAGTTCAAACCAAATAATTTCTGACAGAAGCATGATTACAATATGCTTTCTCCTTTGACAAAATACTGTTTGTTGATTTACGTTTTAATTCTTATCATGCATATTCCGGAACGGTTAATACCCCTGCAGGAGTCGAATGCTCACTTGGACAACACATTGTGCAAAATTTCGATAAAAAATAGACCAAAGAGCTTGATTTGAGAATGTTTTGAATTACAACATCTTAAAGCCAACATTTTTATCCAGTTTTAGTAACGATGAAGAATGTGAATTTTACCAGATGTTTGAGATGACATACATGTATATCTTACACACATTTCGAGACAATAGCATATATTTTCATTAACTGATTCTCCTTTAGAATTTGAATTTGATTGTTAAATTACATTTAGACCCTCTCTTAGTTATAATATTTTGTTTGCTATCGCCAATCGGGCATATGCAAGGTTATTTCCAAGATTTAAGAAAAAGAATAAGATAAAGGTATGTTACACAAAAATTAAATCTTAAATTTCCATCTAATTCTTTGGATAAGAATGTCTTCTTTGTCGAGTAAGATAATATTGGTTCAGGATGGGGGTACCCCAGGCTGAATTTTTTTGTGCATTTTAGGCTGTAGCTTTACCAAAACTCATTAATTTATCACACAGTCTTTTGTGCAATTTGTCCATGACACTACATGTATTTAATTTCATTTGGATTTGAAGACAAAATTTGTGGACAAAAATATTCAACTTTACCAAAACTTTACTTGAGCTTTAAATTTTTTAATTTTTTTTCAAATCATTTATTTTGTTTTTCAATTTCTTTGATAATAATACAGTCATATGATAAGTAAATAACTAATATTACAATAACTAATATTACAATAACTAATATTACAAAAGAAATGAAAAAATAGAGGCCAGCAAAGAAGCGAGGCTTGTATAGATCTTGAGTTGTTTTCTTGATTTCTTCCAAATTTGTCTTCATCCTACAAGGTGACCTCTCACTCCAACACTAAGGAGCATATAAAGGTCAACTGGTAGGGGTGTGGCTATATCAAACGTTAGGCTTCGTCTCTTTTTGACAAGTTGAATTGCCTGTCATGCTGGGACAACAGGATGCCCATAGTAACATTCCATCTGTCTACCAAATTAAATATCTAACTTCCAAGGAGATGGATTCATATTGTCACGATCAGAAGTTTTCGAAAAAAAAATAAGAGAGTGAAAATGGGTATATTACTTTTCCAATTGACCAGTTACAAATGTAACTTTGAGCATAATTTTTAGCAACAAAATATATCATGTACATCAGATATTTTTCAAATTTTGTTAATGGTTGGCTTGGCCACCAAAGAAACATTTTCAGTTGGTCACTTGTTAAATGAGCCATAAGCATTAATTATTTCATTTCAAGCACTCAGTCATTGGCCTGCCATCATGCCCCCCCCATAATACATGTAGGTAAAAACTATTGGTATGGTAGCCTACAAATGTATTCCCTGTTTCTATTGCTCACCTTCCGAACAAAACTAAATTTATGTACCAGTACACCGATGACCCAGATTTCAAACAAAACAAACACAAAAATCCTGATCTAAATCGTAACATGCAAACCTAATGCTTCGATTTATCATATTATCATGCAGCCATAGTGATCAGTTGTATTTATTTCAATCACTCACCCAGCTGCCCTCACCCTTCCCCCCCCCCCCAAAAAAAAAAATGCGAAAACTTTCAGTATGGTAGCCTATTCCCTGTTTCTATTGCCTAACTTCCAAACAAAACTAAATTTATGTACCTGCACATCGATGACCCAGATTTCGAACACAATAATCACAATAATCCAGGTCTATATCATAACATGCAAGCCCAAGTACATGTACCAAGCTATAGTGACAGAAGGAGTGAGAGACATAGAGGTCAAAGGTTAACAACAGACATATTCCCAGAGAGCACTCGATTGCTTCAGGTTACAAGCCTGTGTTAATTCAACTGCTCTCCATCTGTTTTCATCCTTCTCACAAGGGAGCGTTCAGACTACGAAATCAAAGTGTTTCGGATGGCGATACAAACATCAATGTAATGCAGGCAGTGTTCGCACTGGAGAGGTGATTTGAAATCTTGATGGACTGACAGGGCTGCACTGCGCATGCTGTCAAATAAAGGGAATCAAAATGAATAAAATGTTCTTCCTAAATCCTTCTCCGTTCCTTCTTTTCCATCTCTCTGTTATTCTTTTTCTCATTTTCACGCTCCTCTTCCTCCTCCTCCTTCTCTCCTCCTCTTTCTCCTCTCCTATCCCCTCAGGTTCCAAACCTGCTTTCCATCTGTTTTCATCCCTCTCCCTGTATCAAGCTGATCAGCCCATCACATTGCGAAGGGTAGAGTCGTGTAGAAGTAACGGTCCTGAACAGTGTTTGAAGCATGCATGCTGGGCTGGGCACGACTGTTCGATACCAGCTTCATGTTTGCACTGTAACCTCAGGAACTTGCAGGCATACAAAGTAATAGCTACATGTAGATTATTGTTTTAATGACAAGTTTGGAAATTTGGTACGTGGTTAGAGTTTATTTTTTTGTGTAGGAAAAATATTTCTCCTTCGTGTCTTATCACCTTCCCCCTCCCCATGCTTCTAAGGACTCCTTCAATATCATCTTCGGCTTTTTATTCTTTGTTCCTCCTTGTCCTTTGTCATTTTCATCTCCTTCACCTAGTTAGCTCCTCCTCCTAACCCTCTTCTCCCTCTTCCTCATCCTCCTCCTCCTCCTATCTCTACCCTTTAATCCTCTCCCCCCTTTTCCTCCTCCTCCATCACATTCATTTCCATCTTCCTCCTCCTCCTACCCCTCCTCCTTTCCTTCTCCCCCTTCTTCCTCCTCCATCCATTTCCTTTCCCTCTTACTCCTCCTTATACCCCTCCTCCCCCTCCACCTCTCTTCCTCCTCCTATTCCCCCACTTCCTCCCACCCCTCCTCATCTCCCTATTCTCCCTCCTCCTGAGTTCATCTGCTTTTAGAACTGTCTGTCTTCACCCCTCTCCATCCCTCAAGCCTATCCGATCACAGTGCAATGGGTAGATACATGTACAAAAGACAGCAGTGTACAATTATAGGTAGACTACTGAACCATGTTTCATTATGAAGAATGCATGCTGGGTTCTACATTACAACTCACGTCCCTTCCCACTCAAATCTTATTGGACATGCACTGGCACTCATTGCCAGACCAATACAACATGTAGGCTACATAATCCTGTTATATTAATTGCGAATGAATGTTTATACTTTAAAATTTATTAATATTCCTCTTCCTCACTCCTCTGTCTTTTTCTTCTCATTATTCCTCTTCCTCCTTTTTTTCCTTTTCACACTGTTGTTCTTCTAAGTATTTTTCTTTCTTTATATGTATCATCCTCTCTTTTATGTTCTTTCTTTCCTTTTTGTTCTCATCTCCATCTTGTTCTCTTCCCTCTTGTATCTCCCCTATCTTTCCCTTTTTGTTCTTTCCTCATCCTCCTCCTCCTCCTGCTATCCTCTTTCATTTCCTGTTCATATTCTTCCTCTTCTTTTTCTTTCAGCATGAAACTGAAAGCTTCTGTGTTACACTCCAGCCTGGTCGAGATTGAAGTACTTCCGCTCTATCACAAAATATTGACTACAGTACATATTTCCTAGATGGGATAAGAAAAACTGTAATATCAAAACATATATCATCACTTCCCACAGGTACCACAGAATGATTTGAAAAGGGGGAGGGGGCTGTGTATACTTTAAAAGCCAATATTTTAGAGTACATAAATTTTAGCGGACACAAGTCCATGCACATTCTAATAAGTGAGAATTTTATGGAATTTATTGGAGAGACTTTGTTATTTTCATGTCTTGAAGGATAATTATACACAAGTCTATGGGCATTTTTCTAATGAGTGAAAATTGTAGTGACTTTCTGGTCCCAAAAATCACAAACATAAC